>PVKB01000560.1:529213-682955 GCA_004027205.1 Ctenodactylus gundi | reverse complement strand
GCAGACAAGGCTGAGGAAACAAATGATATAATTAGGCATGACTCCAAAGTTAGAAATGAGCAAAGTAGCTGGATACAACAGCTGATGGATGATTCAAAGAGAACCAATCTCAGAATTATGGGTGTGGGAGAAAGAGCAGAAGACAGCACCAAAGATACACAGAACTTATTCACCACAACAGTGCAAGAAAATTTCCCTAATCTAGGAAGAGAAATTAACTTCCTGGTACAATAACCTCAACCAGTAACAAGATTTGCCACAACATATCATAATCAAAACCTCAGAAATACAACATAAAGGGAGAATATTAAAAGCAACAAGAGAAAAACATACATTATCTACCAATGCAAACCCATTCGAATTACTGCAATTTCTCAATACAAACTTCAAAGGCCAGGAGATCTTTCAAAGCTTTAAAAGACAGCAGGTGTCAACGCAGGTTGTTGTATCCATAAAAACTATCCCTGAAAATTGAAGGAGAAGTAAAAATTTTTCATGACCAAGAATCCCTAAAGAAATATGCGACCACTGGCCCAGTATTGCAGAAAATACTTGAAAGAATCTATCTTTGGGACAGAGAGCAGAGAAACAAGCAGCACCAAAAAACATGGAGGAAAGGAAACATCTAAAGAGAAAGTGTAAAAAAAAAAAAGATCTAAAACAGTATCAACTGTCTTACAAAAATCTGTGAATCTTCCCCCATAATTATTATTTTCAATAGTATATAACTTTGCAAAACGTAACAAATATGTAAAGCATCGTATGGCTTCTCTGATTTGGGAAACCCAGAATACAGGCGTTCTATGGAGTCGCACAGTGTGGTTGATGGAGGGAGTTAGGAGGGTGGAAAAGGGGTGAGAGGGTCAAAAATAGGAAGGGATTATAAAGTTGGTATGATATATATGTGCACAAAATACTCGAGTTCATTGTAAACATTATTACTGCATATGTGTATTAATAAAAATGGTGAGGAAAAAAGAAAAGAAAAGAAATAAATGGCTTTAATTGCTGGCTTTCCTTCTTTTGTTTTTTTCCGAGCTTTTTTTTACTGTATTGAGTAAAAACCTTAATTCTTTTTTCCTTTGACAGTACTAGGTACTGGGTATGGAACCCAGGGCCTTCACACTGAGCTAGATCTCCAGCATTTTTTAATTTTTTTTTTTTTCGTTTTTGAGACAGTGTCTCACTTTGTAGCCCAGGCTGGTTCTGAACTCACTATGGAGCCTAGGC
This sequence comes from Ctenodactylus gundi, assembly GCA_004027205.1. Classification (NCBI taxonomy): domain Eukaryota; kingdom Metazoa; phylum Chordata; class Mammalia; order Rodentia; family Ctenodactylidae; genus Ctenodactylus; species Ctenodactylus gundi. The sequence goes on along the minus strand of PVKB01000560.1, from coordinate 681,725 downwards.
TGGCCTTGGACTCACAGCAATCCTCCTGCCTCAGCCTCCCAAGTGCTGGGATGACAGGCATGCGCCACCACGCCTGACTAATGTGCTGCTGGGGAATGGACTCAGGTACTTAGCACTTGACTGGAGCTTTAGCTGCTGAGCAATTCCTCCAGCCCCACCTTTTTTACTTTTATTCTGAGACAATCTCACTAAGTTGCCTGAATAGGACTCAAACTTGTAATCCTGCCTCAGCCTGTCGGAGTACTGCGATTAACAGACACATGCTACCATGCTCAACTAAAACTTTAATTTTGATATTCCTTAGCACAATTTCATGAAGTGAGCTACTACTGAGATGCATGCATCTATTTTGGTAACACAGATTTTTCAGAATGCTAAATAAAGATAGTTTGAATCAGGTGTGACAGTCTGGCTTCTTACTAGTTCAGCAAGACAAGAGAATGGCCACTCCGCAGAAGACTTTCTTTCTTTTCCCAGTGGTGCTGAAGCTGGAACCCAGGGCCTCCACACTGAGCTCCACCCCCAACTCTTTTTATTTTTTACTTGAGACAGGGCCTCGCTAAGTTGCCCAGGCTGGGCTCAAACTTGTGATTTTCCCGCCTCAGCATTCCAGAATGCCAGGACTAAAACTGGCACGAGGCAAACCGGGTATCTGCAACTGTGGCGACTGACTAGCTTCCTTCCTTCACAGTCTATGCAGCAGCTACTTTAAAGACACAAAACACCAAAATGGATGGGCTCCCTCAGCAGAGCTGGACCCAGCACCAAGTCCCCGTGGAAGGGATGCCACTGTCTCCAGGACAACAGCTCAGGAAACAGGCTCAGCTGCTCCACATGCACAGGAGGAGAAATTGAGACTGGACTCCTCACACACCGGCACACGGCTCCCAAGCCTACATAAACGCAGAGATGCCTCCTCATTCAGGCCGGGCCTGCTGAGGCAGAAGGGGGACAGGCAGCAACGCAGGCAACGGTCTGCACCTCTTCCTCCCAGCATGCACTTGGGGAAGGACGCCTCCCGGACGGACAGAGAAGGCAAAGCCCCTTTGCCTGGAGGGGTTCCAGGTTATGGCTGCCGGCAACCTGTCGAGAACGAGGCTGGCCATCCCTCATCATTCCAGCCCTTCAGTCTGAGACTTGCTCACACATGTCCAGATGACAGCAGTCGCAGGACACAGGACAAAGGGCACTGATAAAACGGTATCTAGAAAAGAAACCGCAGAAAGGGGTAATATGGGAAAGTCTGCAGAGTTTCAGCAAATCATCACAATCCAAAGGCAGGCAGCCTGATTTCAGTGATCATTAAGGTGCGGAATATTTAACAAGCAAATGTAATTCTCACTAATCTGTTAGAATTAACTAAAACCGAGTCCTTCGTATTTGACAGGTATGAGAAAACAAGCTCTTGACTTAGTAATTTAAATTTACTTTTTATTCTCCTGAATCGAAGATATTCAATGAATATTAAATCCAACCCCATTGCTAATGCCAGTTATCACTTTCTGAAAATCTATTTAAGTGTCAACGATGTCACCTAATGATCTCTAAACTGAACAGAAGATGCCTTTCCCTGCCAAGAAACAAGAAAACTGATAAGCCATGTGGGTGGCACAGGCCTGCAATCCCAGCACTATGAGAAGCTGAAGCAGAAGGAGCTCAAGTTTAAGCCTAACCTGGAAAACTTAGCGACTCAGTGAGACCCGGTCTCAAAATAAAGGAGGGCTAAGGATGTAACTCAATACGAAGGCCATGGGTTCAATCTCCAGAACCACACACACAAAAAAAGTCAGTAGATTGCATATAGTCAAAATTTTTTGTGCCAATACTATGAATTTAGAAAAGTCTGGAGGGTTTTCTTTTTCTGTTCTTTTCTTTCTTTATTTTATTTTTTGAGGCAGGATCCTACTCTGTAGCCTAGGTTGGTCCTGAACTCAGTATGCAGCCCAAGCTGGCCTCAACTAATGGCAATCCTTCTGCCTCATCCTCTCAAGGGCTGGAAGAGTAGATGTGTACCACCAAGTCCAGTATATGTAGTGCTGGGGAAGTGAACCCAGGGAGCCCTGCACTTGTTAGGCAAGTGCTTTAAACGGTGAGCTATAATCCCAATCCCAGTCTGGGTTTTTCTACCAAGTAAAACTCCTGCTTGTTCCACAATACCATCCACTTCTGAGCAGCTGACAGTCAATAGCAGCCAGAGTTCCAGTTTAAGGGCTCTCTATTACCCATATTCTTTGAAAAGGGGTAACCCAGGAACCAATTCTACTCTTCTCTGAACACAACTTCTAGGCACCACCCTTCCACACCCACACCTGGGTGGGTGGGCGTCTCCCAGGCTAGCCCGGGTGCACCAGTGACTGAGGAATCCAAACGAGGTGATATGAAGAGAAACAGGCAGGATGTCAGGATGGCCCAGGATTCCAGCAGCTTCATGACAGCAAACACTGAAAGTGACCCAGTGGTCACTAAAGGGACACACTAAGGCATTCATGCAACCGCACAGCAACGACATATAAAAAATGAGAATAATGAACCATGGCTACAGGCAACACTGAGGAAGTGTGTTCACGTGGAGCTAAAGAAATAACACATGAAACACTGCAGACCTGTACTACATGAAGCTCAAAAGCAGACACTGCTCTAAGGTAATTCCACAGGCAAAGAAAGTTCTCAGTAAAAGGTTCCAAAACAACTCACAAGCTGGACAAAAATATGAGCCTCACACTTCCTGTCATATTAAACAAAATTAACTCTCAGGAGATGAAGATGGAATTCACTGGTAGAGAGCTTGCCTAGCATGCCCAAGGCTCTGGGTTCAATCCCCAGCATCACCACCACCCAAAATTTTTAACTGAAAAATGGACCCAAGATCTAATGTCAGAGCTAAAACTATAGAATACTTAAATGAAAACACACACACAGAAACCCCGACCTTGAATTAGGTAACAGATTTAGACGTGACAGCAAACATACAAGCAAAAAAGACAATCCAGATTCATCAGAACTAAAAGCATTTATGGTTCTGAACTAAGAAAACTGAACATGAACAAAAAAAACGTTCGAGGACGTAGCTCACTGGATAAAGTACTTGTCTAGCAAGCATAAGGTCCGGGGTTCCATTCCCCAGCACCACATAAACTGGGCTGGTGGCGCACACCTGTAATCTCAGCACTTGGGAGGCTGAGGCAAGAGAACAGCCATGAGTTTGACGCTGGCCTGGGCTACAGGATGAGATAATGTCTCAAAAAAAAGTTCAAAGAACACCATTAAGAAAACAAAAAAGCAACAAAAGCCAGGCACAGCCAGCCTGTGGTATGCTTGCCATTGGGGGGGGGGGGGGGCAGCTACATGCCAAACTGGGCACAAGACTCAGTCAGTTATTCAAAAGGAGGTAAAGATGCTGACAGATCCCACCTAAATGAGAGCAACGGACACAGTGGCTAAGAGCAAGCACCAGGTGTATTAAAAAACGGCTGAGTCTGATCCAGTTTCCTCCTCAGTGAGACTCCCAGGAACTAAGGGTCACACTGATCCCTGAGGAGATGAGCAAAAGGCAGACTCACTATCAGCATGCGGTGACCAGGAGCTCATCACAGGGCACTCTGCAGCTTTTCCCACCTGGGGCAACACCATCCGCAGGGCCGCCCGCTACACTGCACCGCATGGCACACAGCTGGCACTCAGCATCTCCCATCCACCCTCCCTCAGGTCCGCTCCCTAAAAGCTCCTCCCAACACTTCTCCAGAGCCACGCCAGCCAGACTCTGAGGATCTAAGGCTTTGAGTGGAGGCCATGGCCACCCTCAGCCCTCTCTCTGCGTGCGCCACACTGGCTGGGCCTGAATGCCAGCATGCCAGTGTAGCCCTGCCTCCCTCTTCATTACTGTTTTGCGACCTGCAGATAAGGGGCAAATGCTCCCATTTGAAGACCAGTGTGAGGTTCTCCCTGAAAAGGGCTTCACTTATTTTTAAACTCATTCAACTAGAAAATAAGAAAGAAAAAAAAACAATTTTGTGACAAGAGATCTCTCTTTATTTTCTCTAATTCGAGCCCACACCCAGGGGTCAGTCGACTCAAGCTGCTCACTCTGCATCCACCATTCTCAGCACTGTTGGTGACGACTGCCCAGAGCCCCATACTGAGTTCTCCAAGTGGTAGTCACTTCGCCACCTAGCATGTGTACAAAAGCAACCATTCACTGAAACACAAAATAAATGGGAAATTTTTTATCCAAAACTCTGGAAAGCTTATCCTGTGTTTGGTGATTAGCTCTGTATTTTTGCATAAGAAACACACAACTGGGAGGGGGGGAATAAACTTCCTCACAAAACTACATGACCCTTCTAGAACCTAATTCAACACCAGACCCCTGATGTTACAAAGAAATGCGAGACTGCAGCCTGAGTGGCCAGATATGACCAAAAGGTGAAAACATTCAAACAGCAACACACTCAGTAGTTCCTGTACCTAGGACTGCTTTGGAATTGGAGAAAGTGACCAAGCAGGCTGCTCAGTGGAGGTGCTTGCTTATTCTACTTCCAGAACAGAAACAGGGGCAGCCAGCTCTCGCAGTTTCCCGTCACCTCGTGGCCAGGCTTCCAGAAGCTCCCAGCAGAGCCCTCTGACCTGCCCAGCCTCTATACGATGGGAAAAACAGCTACAAAGAAGCACATAAAGTTGTTCGAATTGTCTGCTTTTTTGTTTTGTTTTGTTTTGTTTTGTTTTACAGCGTTGAGGATCCAATAAAGGCCCTGTGCATGCTACAGCACCAGCCTATAAAGAAACAGAAAGGGTGGGGATAAAAATGGCTGCACTCATTTTAATGCTACTTATCTCAGCTTCAACAATTAAATGTGTCCAGATTTGACGCTACACTATCCACACTGAATGGCAGATACCATACACTATCCAGCTGAGCACATATATTTCTGCAACATGAAAATAAAACACAAAGGAAAAGCATCTGAACATAAATAAAGAGGGCAAATGTCCTCACGCCCTTTATCTTTAGCTTACAATCTTTAAAATAGATAATTGGGTACTGTTACGTCTGACTTCTTAAAAATGTTACTCTCTCTGGTTATGGATGTAATCCTAGCACTCTGGGAGGCTGAGACTGGAGGATCTCAAATTTGACCCCAACCTTGGCAATTTAGCATGATCTCCTCTCAAATAAACAATAAAAAATGGTTGAGATGAAGCTCAGTGCAGAGGCCCCAGGTTCAATTCCCAGTAACACAATAAACAAACACGTAAACATAATTGCACGTTACTCTGGGCTTTACACAGCCCTCTGCAAGCAGGGAGGTACCTTTTTCACTAGACAACTTGAGACAAGACCCTGGAAACAGCAAATGAAGAGTTTTCCAAATAACGAATGAAACTTTACTGAAAGGTTGACAAAATAAGCAAAGTGGTATATACCCACAATCCTACTACTCGGGGAGACCAAGGCAGAAGGGTCGTATGTTCTAGCCCAGTCCTGGAAATTTAGTGACTGAGAGATCTGTCTCAAAATAAAAATAAAAAGGCTGGAGATGTAGCTCAGTGTGGAAGCCCTGGGTTCAATCTTCAGCATCATGGGGGCGTGGGGGGAGACTGACCAAGTGGTCAGTGTTTAGTATTTTAAAAGGCAGCATGCAAGTTTATGAAGTCTGCATTTCTTTCCATAAACCAAAAAGAGCTGTTAAAATTCCAACTCCTTAAATACATGTTTTGGTAAAAATAATAAATGTATGGTACACGTGCTGGTACAGGCGTCACTTGAATATGGCTGGGGCATAAACAGCACTGGCACCCACCATGGCCTTGCTCTGCTCATGGTGGACAGCTGACCCTGGAGCACGAAGCTTCACCGGCCTCCACACTCACAGGCAGACAGGTGCAGAGAGTTGGCCCAGCACAGCAAGGTGCGCACACACACAGGCAAGTACTAGCTTGTGTTCCTTCTTAACACTCAAGACCGCAGTTATGAAGCCAGGCCCCGCTGTGCCAACTCCAGCTCTCATGATATCTACACACCCTGCCCTACCACACAGGCCTGTCCCTGGGTCCCGTGGTCCCAGGGCTGTGGGCACTTTTGCCACCAGACTGACAGTGTCACAAAGCACTGTCACTGTCTCTGAGTGGGTCTGCAATCCAGCCAGGGATCCCCACTGCCTCCTGATCACCCAGTCACATAGTCTCCTCCCACCCAACACATGGACAGTCTGGTGAAAGGAGGACACAGCACCATGTTTCTCTAAAAACTCCCCTTTAGCCTCTGCGGGGACTTGATGGGGACAGGAGGGTCTCCAGGAGGCTGGCCTACAGCCTTCAGTGAGCACACAGCCCAAGCAACAAGGCTGAGGGCTGGAAGGAAGCAAGGGTACCTGGGTAGCTCTGTCCCCCAAACTGCTTAAAACAAACCAAGGTGCAGGGTGGGGTGTGGCAGTCTAACAGAACCTGTCACTGTCCCTCCAACACACCTTGGCTTCACCTGACACCCAAGGGGCTGACCCATGCAGGACCCCAGCCCCATCACGCGTATATAATTCTCCAGAATTCTGGGTGTTGGAGGGGTTCCAATAAAAGGAAGACACCAGTCCCCCAGGTCCGCAGGGGTACGCTGGCCCTGGAAGGTTCCAGCTGGGTAGGAAGAAGTACCTGGGGCAGCCAAGCTGTGAGAGGGAAGCAGCACCCAGAACAGATCCTGGGGCGGCTCAAGAGGACGTTCTGAGGCTTCCAGGTGGGTGCACACTGGACCCTTTGTTCCTATAACCTCGGAGTTTATCAATAAGCTCTGCTGGCCTACTGGAACCTGGAGGGAGCCATGGGGCACCGCAGCCTGCTCATCCTTCCTTTCCCAGGTCCCCTCTGTGCTCTAGGAGGATCTCCCTTTCCTCTTTCCTTGGACCCACACTCCTTCCTTCCCCGTAAGTCCTGTAACCACACCCCATGGGTAGGCCCTGCAGCCTGCTCCGCCCCCTCTTAAGCAATCTGGATCAGATACATGCTATCATGTCACTTCAGAGAGGCCTTTTTATCACCCCGGCCAGAGAAAGATGCTCCGAACAGGTGCAGGGAGCCCTTTGTCCAGCTCTGTGCAAGCAGTGGTAATGGTCACCCTGCAGGCAGCAGGCCTCGGTGTAATGCCACCTGCTAAGTAAGGAAACCCATCAGAAAAAGGGTTTATTTCCCTGATGTGGAGCTCTAAGGAACAAACAGGAACAGTAGAACCAACAATGGGAGGGGTGTGAGGAAAGGGAAAGATGTGAGTGACACGTGGATCAATGCTTTCGATGTCTGCACAGCAGTCCTTAACATGAACTCACAGGGGCTAGTACTGCAGCCTGATCAGTGCACAGCACCTACCCAGCACGCTCAGATCCTGGGTTCACTCCCCAGCATCCTCCAAAACGTAAGAAAAGATGCCTCACAAAAACAAAGGGGCTGGAGGAATGGCTCAGCGGCTAGTTAAAGCGCTTGCCTAGAAGGTGCTCAGTACCTGAGTTTGATTCCCCAGCACCACACAAACAGGGCATTGTGGCGCACACATGTAATCTCAGCACTCCGGAGGCTGACAGGAGGACTGCCATGAGTCCAAGGCCAGCCTGGGCTCCAAAGTGACTCCACAGTGAGTTCAGGGTCAGCTTGGGCTACAGAGTGAGACCCTGTCTCAAAAAAAGAAAGAAAGAAAGAAAGAAAGAAAGAAAGAAAGAAAGAAAGAAAGAAAGAGAAGCAGCCAGTGTCATAGAGCCAGAGAGCCAGGGGTGGAGGCGGCGCCATGGCCAGTCAGGAGCCTTTGCCCACCCTCCAGAGCCAGAGAAAAGGAGGTGACAACTCCATTCTTCAGCCACTCTGTCCCCCAGAGACCTAGGGAGCCCTGTGCAAGCTCTGGAGCCCAAACAGGCATTGACAGAGAACACAGCCCACACCACCAACCCTGGGAACCAGAAAGGCCTGTTGCTGGACTCCAGTGTAACCCCAAGAAGCTGACCTCCCACCAGATGCACTGGGTGAACAGGGGAGAACCCACTATTAAAAGGCAGATGTGCCAGCCTTTTAAACATCAGAGGCACACTAAGAAGTTTCAACTAAGACAAGATGAATGACCCCGTAACATCAGCAAGTGCAAATGGGGGGACAGAAGCAATTTAAGAGTGTTACCACCCAATACCATGTACAGACTTTGGCATGGCTCCTACAGAACAAATCAATTTTCAGGAACAAAAAAACTTAAAACAAATGAATACTTGATGATATAAGACATTACTTTTATTTCAATGTTATAATATTATCATAGCTATGTTTTTAATGAAAGCTCATCTTGAACACTGTAATAGTTAAAAATGAAAGGACCAACGTCTGGGATTTCCCTAAAATAATCTCTTTTTGGAATAAAGGAGGATTAAAGCAAACTACGACTGATTATGAGCTGAAAATTATGGAAATTAGAGGTTCATTATCCTACACTGCTCATTTTTTAATGTTTTTCAAATTTCCTATTAAAATTTTTTATTTGAATTGGAAATATTATCCATTACTACCAATATGTGGAAATTGTGAAGACCCAAGAAAATAGCTCCATTTTCATTTCAAGGGTCTACTATTTCATTAATATTTATGGAGGGCAAAGGCCTATCACACTAGAAATAGGTGAACATCTTTTTCCTTTTGTAAGTGCTCAAAACAGGAAGAGCAACTCGCTCCGTGGACAGATGACAAGTGCGGGAAGCTGCTGGGCAGTGCCTCCAATCGAAGCATTACCGCAGCAGGAAACTCAACTTCATGCCCAGTGTATCTGCTATGAGTTTGTCTGCTTACTGCCGGCATTCCAACTGGGTCATAAAGTTTTATGAGCTGGTAAAACTTCTGTGCAAACTCTGCAAAGTTGACATGACTAATGACTGCAGTATTCAACATAAACTGTCTCCACCTCCCAGACCTTGCTGTCACTGTGCAGGCACCACACAGCCACCACAGCCACACTCTGGAGCTTGACGTTCCAAAGGTCTGTGGAGGTGCTCTTCCTGCCGCACCTTTACCTCCTTTACCCCTGCTTTCTTTCAAATGCAAAACTGAGGAATTCTCCAGAAAAAAAGAAAAATAACAGGTAAAAACTGCCACGCCAAAATTAATTAATTGTGGTACCAGGGATCAAGCCCTGGGCCTTCACATTGAGCTACATCCCCAGCTTGCCTGCCTGCCTTCCTGCCTGCCTGTCTATGGACTTATTTAGACAGGGTCTTGCTCTATAGTCCAGGATGGTCCTAAACTCACTAAGTAGCCCAGGCTGGCCACAAGCTCATGGCAATCTTCCTGCCTCTGCCTCCCGAGCGCTGGGATTACAGGTATGTACTACAGGTGTGTGCCAACCAACCCAGCTGATTTTTATGTGCTCCTGGAGTATCAAACCCAAGTTTTGTGGGTGCTAGGTAAGCACCTTAACCACTGACCTACGTCCTCAGCTCACTTTTTTTTTTGAGACAGGATCTTACTAAGTTGCTAAGTTGCTCAGGCACTCAACAGGGACAATGTACAATTTAACACTACTTTGTCAAGATTCCTAAATAATACAAAAGACTTCCCAAAAGAAGTAATGGGAAGGAAAAGTTCTCTCTCTTCTTCTCAGTAATATTCAAATATATATATATCCCTCCCTTCTATGAAACAACTCTTGGAAATTACCAAAAAAGGAATGTAAGAGTGTAGCGAGAGTAAGAACAGCACAGAGGGAGAGTTAGGAAGACTGAGATAAGGGAGGCATTCTTTCCCAATGAAATCTAGGGTCACCACCCACTGGCCCCACAACTAGATGTCCACCTGCCTTCTCACAAGGCACAAAACTTGGCCTTACATTGAAATACTGTTTACACAGCCATAACTGTTATGCTATTGATTGGTTCCCAAGTTTTAAAATTAGATTAACAAAAAAGAAAGACTTCACTGTAGTCACAGAACATAAATTGTTCAGGCTAAGCTTGAACTTCCAATTCTCCTGCCTCAGCCTCCTAGAGTGCTAGACTACAAAGGCCTATACTACCATGCCTGGACTGGCATTATAAATTTTTACAACACAAAATGGATACTTTCTCTAATTAACTTCTTTTCTTTTTTGAGGTATGGTCTTGCTCTGTAGTCCAGGATGGCACTGAACTCACTATGTAGCCCAGACTGGCCACAAACTCACAGCAATCCTCCTGCCTGACCCTCCCAAGTACTGGTATTACAGGTGTGTGCCACCACACCTAGCTTATGTGGTGCTGAGATTGAAAAGCCAGGGCCTGTCAGGGCTTTGCACTTGCCAGACACAAGTATTTTAAACAATGAGCCATTCCCCTAGCCCTCTAATTAACTCAAATTAATTTAATTTACAAATGACAGTCATAGGTGGGGGGATAGCCCAGTGGTTAGAGTGCTTGCCTAACAAGCACGAAAGCCCAGGGTTCAACTCCCTAACACCACATAAACTGGGCGTGGTGGCGAAAGCTTATAACCCCAGCACTCCAGGACTGAGGCAAAAGGATCACAAATTCATTCTTTACCTGGTTGATTTAGCAATTTAGAAAGGCCCAGTCTCAAAATTTAACAGAAGTAAAAAGAAAGGGGCTGGGGGTATACTCAGTGGGTAAATCATTTGCCTAGCAAGCACAAGGCCCTGAGTTGCATATGTTAGTTAGTACATGCCTGTAATCCTGGCCACCACGAGGCTGAGGCAGGAGGATTGCCAAGTCAAGGCCAGACTGGGATACATAGTAAATTCAGGACCAGGTTGGACTATAAAGCAAGACTCTGTCTCAAAACACAAAAGCAAAACAAAACAACAAACACAAAAAGGGACTGGAATGTAGCTCATTGAAAAGTTCCTGGGTTCAAGCTACACACATACACACAGTCACATAATACATGTCACAAATAAAAAGTAAATTAATTGTTACATAATTCCCCTAGTACTACGGCCCAACCACAAAGCCTTCACACTACGCTACATCCCAGCCCATTCCATTCTTATTTTTTTATTTATTTTTATTTTCTTATTTTTGTAATAGGGTCCAATACTGCAGTCCAGTCTGTTCCAGAACTCACTACGTAGGCCAGGCTGGCCTGTGAACTCATGGCAATACTCCTGCCTCAGCCTCCAGAGTGCTGGGATTATAGGCGTGCATTACCACAACCAGTTTATGTGGTGCTGGGGAATGAACCCAGGATTTTGTGCATGCCAGGCAGGCACTTTATCCACTGAGCAGAGCTCTCAGCCCCATTCTTTTTTTACTTTTTGAGGCAAAATCTCCCTGTGTTGCTGAGCTGCCCAGGCTGGACTTGAACTTTCGATCTTCCTGCCTCAGTCTCCCAAAACACTGGGTTTACAGATGTGCATCACCACATCCAGCTATAAAAAAAAAAAAAAAGTTCTCTTGCCTTACACTGAGACTTGACGTACATCAGAATTTTTCTTCCCTAAATTTATTTATTTCTGTCTTTTTTTGAGACAAGGTATCACTCTGTAGTTACTATGTAGACCAGGCTGGCATCGAATTTGTAGCAATCTTCCTGCCTCAACCTCCCAGCCCCAGGATTATAGGCATGAGTCACCCCACTCAGCTAATCTTTATGTGGTGCTGGGGAATTGAACACAGGGCCCTGTCCATGCTAGGTAAGCCCTTTTAATGACTAAAACTATGCCTCCAGTCCACTTGTCTCCAGATTTCTTATATAATTAATGTCCATAAGTGATCATCTAAAAGAAACAAGGAAGACATGAAGCAATTCCAAACCTCTAAAATAAATGTCAGTTCATATAATTACCATATTCTCTCAAATTACCGTATTTCACTCTGAGTAACTCCTATGTACATAATAATATCTAAATTCCCACTAAACACCTACATAGCACTGCCTACCTTCTTGCTTAAAAGTATTAAGTATATATATTTCTGAAAATACACAATTCCTGTAAAAATTATGAAATGGTATGCCTTTGAAAATACTAATGAATATTACTAGTAAAAAAGACAAAAAAAACTAAGCAAAATACTGACTATGAAAAAAAGTTTGAACATAGCCTAAGAATATCCCCACTGAAAGGCACCATGCTCAGGTGGCATTATAAGTGAACATTTTAAAACTTCACACTCACAAATATTGTCAAACACGATACAAAACTAGAAGCTTCACAATTTTTCACAAATTTAACCAAAACTCTGACATCAAAATAGTCCGAAGACAACATAGAAAAGCTTAAAAAAAACACCTACTCTTCATGTTGTAATACAGATAATAATAATGAAATACAACATGAACACAACAGTTTCAACTGTAGAGTTAGAAAATAAAAGATGCAGCCAAGTGTGTTTTATTTAAAGGATGTACGAATGATTCGAAGTTCTATATGCATTAATAAAAACCAGGCAGGTCGAACGTGCAGTCTGAAATTTTTCGGCCCTCGAGTTTTTAAAACACATATATGGAACACATTAACTATATCACATAGTGAATATGTGACCCAAAACATTTGCTCATCACTCAAAAGAACAAGGGCAAAAAAAATTTGCAGGCTGCAGATCAGGGACACCTGATATAAACAGTAAATAACTTAGTCAAAGGCACAATCAAAATCTTGTTATATGCAATAACAGCATTTCAGCATCAATTGCTCATTAAGTCTTGAATGACTATGAGTAAAAACACACTTGGCATTTTTTGTAAAAAGTCTTTCAAACTAATATTTAATTGTAACGGAAAAGTCTAGATCTAGGGTATGCTTCTCCAAAAAAAGGGGAAGAAGTAAAAAATTATAACTAGAGAGAAAGAGCTTTTCTCTTATTTCCTCCATTGTATTGATATGTAAACACGATACACAATGTTTACACTGAACATATTGTGGGCACATACATACTGCATCACAATTACAGATCCTTTCCCTCTTCCTGACTCTCCCATGCACTCCCCTCCCCACTAGTTCCCACCACCTTCCCCCATTTGGTTCTATGGAATAACTGTAATCTGAGTTTTTCCACATTAGAGAAACTATTTGATAAATATTTAACCTTCTACATCTAACTCACTTCACTGAGCATGACGGTCTCAAATTGCATCCATTTACCTACAAAAGCCTCCAACCTACCTGTCTTTATAGATGAGCAGTATTCCATTGTGTACATATACCACAATCTATGCACCCATTGGTCTGCTGATGGGTATTTTGGTGTCTTCCACATTTTAGCTACTGTCAGCTGTGCTGCTATGAACGTGGGTATACGTGTATCTCTGTTACTTGATGATTCTGACTCTTTTGGAAAAATTCCCAGAAAAGCTTATCACTGGATCAAAGGGGTATTTATTTTCAGCCTTTAGAAGAACTTCCATACTGCTTTCCAGTGGCTATCAGCAATAGAGATTTTCACTTTTTACGTAACCATAAGCACACATCATCTTTGTACTTCTAAAAAACACTATAGTAAAGTGCAGGCCTGTGGCGCCAGCTCATTCTTAAGATTCTGTGTAGCAAGATCTCAAGTTCAAATCCAACCTGCACTACATGAGTTCGGGACCACCTGGACTACAGAGCAAGACCCTGTCTCAAAATAAACAAGTAAACAAATGAATTACTGATCTAAAACCAGACATGGGGGGGGGGGGGGTCTATGCCTGTAATCCCAACACTCTAGAAGGTCAAATTTCAAGCCCAATCTGGAAAATTTAGCAAAACTTTGTCACAAATTAATTTTTGAGACAGGGTGTTCCTCTTTAGTCTAGGCTAGTCCTGAGCCCAGAATGGCCTCAAATTCATAGCAATCCTCAGCCTCCCAAGTATTGGGATTATAAATACATGACACTATGTTTGGCTAACTCTCATGTGGCGCTGGAGAATCAAACCCAGGACCTTCCTTACATTAGCAAGTGCTCTAACCACTGAACAACACCTCCTGCTCAGGAAGAGCTGAAATCTCAAGCCAGTTCAGACTACACAGCAAACTCAAGGCCACCCTGGACTACATTGTAAAATCATGTTTCAAAAGTGAAATAAACCAACTAGCATAATGTAATACAACAACAGAAGAGGAAAAGCCGTGTACCTATCTCAATACATGCCAAAAAAGCATTTTACAAACTATAAAACCCACAGCTAACAGCATGGTGAAAACTTCAGATACTGCTATACATTTGGCCACCATAAAAAATAACATACACTCTGAAAACTACTAATACTTTTGTAAATTTTTTTTGAGAAAATTTAAAATACCTAAGTGGAAAGAAAACTCGTGTTCGTAAGTAGGAGGCCTCTAATGCTGTTAAGAAGGCAACACTTTCCAACTTGATTTACAGATTGAACAGGACTCCAAAACAGGTGGAGACCAGAGGAATGGCACAGCAGTTAATCTTACCTAATGAGTGCAAGGCCCTGAGTTCAACTCCCTAGCACCACATAAAGCCAGGTGTGGAGGTAGGTGCATGCCTGTAATTCCAGCATTCAGGAGGTCAAGGCAACTCAGTGACTTAGCAAGACTGTATTAAAAAACAAAAAGGGTGTGTCCTTGGATTCAATCCTCAGTACTGCAATTTAATATAAAAAAGTAGGAGTCAGTGTGGCTTACATTACCCCTGTAATAACAGCACTCTGGGAGTCTGAGGCAGGAAGATCACGAGTTGAACACCAGCCTGGGCAACTTAGTGTGAGACTCTGCCTCAATAAAACAAAAAGAAACAAAACAAACAAAAACAAGGCTGGGCAAACTAGAGGAATGGCACAGCAGGCTAAAGCACTTGCTTAGCAAGTTTGAGACCTTGAGTTCAATTTCCCAGCAACACATAAAGCTGGGTGTGGTGGTTCATGCCTGTAATCCCAGCACTTGGGAGGCTGAGGCAGGAGGATTGCCATGAGTCCAAAGCTAGCCTGGGCTCCGTAGTGAGTTCAAGACCAACCTGGGCTACAGAGCAAGACTCTGTCTAAAAAATAAAAACCACTGGAATGTACCTTTTAAACAGAAAAATTGGACTTCAAGCAGAGCTCAGAAGTTAAAGCACTTGCCCAGCAAACACAAGGCCCTGGGTCTGATTCTTCAACATCATATAACCCACGTACAGTGGTACACGCTTGTAATCCCAGCACTAAGGAGGCTGAGGCAGGAGGACTGCGATGAGTTAAAGGCCAGCCTGGACTACATAATGAGTTCAGGATCAGCCTGGACTATATAGAAAGAACCTTTCTCAAAAGATAAATAAGTAGCAGAAAAATTGCATGTGAACACTATTACAATAAAGCTGTTAAAAAAGAAATCTCATAATTGCAAATGGCAGAAAAACCTTTCTTCCCCACCAAAGTTAAGTACACAATCACCTGAACAACTCAATTTAAATTTATCTCATATTTCTGACAGACATCCTGATTTTTTTTTTTTTTTTTTTGAGACAGGGTCTTGCTTAGTGGCCCAGGCTGGTGCTGAACTCACTATAGAGCTCAGGGTGTGGCCTTGGACTCATGGCAGTCCTGCTGCCTCAGCCTCATGCTGGAATTACAGGCATGTGCACCACACCCAGCTTATATGGTGCTGGGGAATCCATGGGTACTTAGTACTTGCCTTGGTGCTTACCTGGCAAGCACGTTAACTGCTGAGCCATTCCTCTAGACATTGTTTTTATTTAATAACCCCCTAAATATATTATTTTTTTTAAAAAAAAAACACTTCACAAACACAAACCTTGCTTTACAAAAAAATCCTATTTGTAGAAGGAAATACCCAGATAGGCTTATCACGTTGGGTACACAGCCCTGCAGATGCTGGATGTGTAATACAGATGCTATTCCTGACATCTTCACCAACTGGCAAAATCAGAAAAAGAGCAATTCCAGGGACTTGCCAGTAGGCTGCACCTAGTTAGACAAAAGTTTCTACATATCCGAAAGCAGTGCTTCCTTGACATTTTCCCAGATTCATCGTAAATGAATGTCAGAGACTTTTTAAAAATATACTTAAAGACTGCAGTTATATAATTTCAAACATATTAGGTTAAAAAATTCATTTAGGGGCTGGAAGAATAGTACAGTGGTTAGAGTGCTTGCCTAGCAAGCACATGGCTCTGAGTTCAATTCCCCAGCACCACATAAGCCAGGTGTGGTGGCACACACTTCTATCACAGCACTGAGGCAGGAGAATTGCCATGAGCTCGAGGCCAGGCTGGGCTACACAGTAAATTTAAGATCAGCCTAGATTAGAGTGAGATTCATCTCAAAAAAAAAAACATTTGGGGATAGAAATGTGGATCAGTGGTAGAGCACTTGCTTAGGGTGAGCTAAGGCCCTGTATTTGATTCCTAGAACCAACCAAATAAAACATACCCATTTGTAGCTGAGCCTGGTGGCACAGGCCCGTAATCTTCGCACTCTGGGAGTCAGCAGCACAAGGATCACAGGTTCAAACACAGCCTGGGCAACATGGTGAGACCCAATCTTGAAATCAGAAATAACTAACAGGCTAGGGTTGTAGCTGAGGGTAAAGATCCCCATTACAAAAAAAGAAAAAATCCATTTGCAATAGAGTTGCAAAATTAATTTTTAAGAGCTGCTGCACACCTTTTAGTTACAAAATGAATAAACGTCTTTCCCAATAGTGAAGGTCAATGCAAACGGTGTGCCAAGGCAGGTGTGCTGGCACACACCTATAATTCTAGCACCTGAAGAAACTAAAGCAAGAGGACTCAAAGTTGAACCCAGCCTGGACAACTTAGTGAAAAATTCTGTCTCAAAATGGGACTGGGAGTACAGCTCACTGTGAAGGCCCTAACTCAATCCCCAGTATCAAAAATAAACAAAAACAGAGCACAAGTGTGAAATTCTGCCCACTGATTTAAAAACCGTTTTTAAACAAAATAAGAGAAGTCAGCTGTTTCAATTCATGCTAACAAGGTGACACACAACACAGCAATAGCCTTCAACATGAAGTAGTATATGTTGTGGTAAGGGAGGTCTATTTATCTTTGGATTTCATTTCTGTTATTTATGCTTTTAGAAAATTACGAGTAGCAAGCACCTTTCTTGTTCTGCTCCTGTTTATTTTCAGGTGGTGATTTCTTCCTACACACTAAGGGCTTCGGTGCCAGAAGACTCAGCTGCACGTCATCCCAAGATCCAGCTTATGCACACAGTTCCTGCGTCACCGCATGTGGCACGCCCTGCCCACCAGCCACCTGAGGAAGCAGGCGCTACTCAGGCACCCCCTCTCCTACCTCTCCATCCTTCACTTCCTTTCACCCCTTTCTCCCTCCCCACTACGCCTGCGCAGGCTTGCCTATCATGGGCCACGTCTTCTTTCTACTCAAGAATGTATGAACCCACAGAGGTATTCCAGGAAAGTGAACCAGCAACTAGAGTAAGGCAGCATGAGCAATCTGTCTTAATCACAGAGAGGGTGAGTACACCAACGTCCCCTGGTGGTGGGTGGTGCAGCACCTTCTGGTTAAGGTCAGGGAAGAGCACAGCACCAACTGAGGTCTGCACCATCTGGAGAAACCATTCCAACCACAGCACACAGATGGGCCACAGGGACAGAGCCTTGAGAACAACCTGAGCTCTGGGGCAAAAGGAATTTTGTTCCACTCTCTACCGTAGTACACAGGCTGTGGGATGAGTGACAGCAGAGTGCACTAGTAACATTCACGTGACCTTGCTCAGTGGGGCAAGTCAAAGGGACAAAGGGCACCTAACTTGGCAAAGCTGCAAACCCCCAACCTACCTTGTGCATATGACAGTGGTGGTAGAGAAGCTTGGGACCATTTAATGCCTGGCTGGAATGTGCAGGAAGCAGAGGCGCCTCTGGCTAGGGAACATCTGCCCCGGGCCTCTCCCGCAGCCCTCCTTCCCCACCCTCCTCTGCCTCCAGAGGCTGGCAGCTGCTCTCCTCCCCTTCTCCTGGGCAGGACACAGGAAGCTTTCAGGAGAAAGAATCACACCATCTACTTCTGCCAGGGACCCTCAAACTGACATAAGAAAGGCATGCCCTGTGTTCTGAAGGTGAGCCGACACTTCAAGTCCGCGTGCACGTGAGGCCTTCCGACCAGCTCCCTCACAATGATGGAGACAGCTACACACCAGGCCCTCAGGTAACAGCCCCTGGCAAGGACTGAAGCAGGGAGAGCAAGGGAAGAGCTCAGCGGGACTCAGGAGAGAGAGTGCAGCAAACAGTGTCGGGGACTGGGGAGGGACTCAACGGTACAGTGCTTATCTAGTACAAAGAAGGTCCTGAGCTCAATCCCTAGCACAGAGCAAAATTAAAAGAGAACGTCTACGTAACATAAATGTGTGTGCGTAAGTCAGTAAGAATCAGCTGATGAGGTTACAAACACCTGCAATCACAGCATCAGGGAGGGTAAAAACTCAATATAATGACTAGAAGACAAAACTGAGGACTCTTCCTCCTCAATAAATAAATGAAGGCATAAAATAAAAGAATGAGAACAAAGAGAAAAGAAAATTAACGGAGCTCTGGAAAGTCTGACATAGAAATAACAGTTCAAGGACAGAATGGTGAAAACCAAAAAGGTTAAGTATACAATAGTTTCACAGGACATGGTGGTAAACACCTACCTGAAGGGAGGCTGAGGCAGAACTGCTTGCGTTAAAGTCCAACCTGGGCTACACAGTGAGTTCAGGACTAGTCTGATGTATAGAGAAGGACACTATCTCAAAAAACAAAAAAAAAGGAAAAAAAATTCCCAGAGCTTTAAGAGCAAGACCCTAAGCAGAAAGTGCCTTTCCACCAACCACTAGCAACAAGTGAATCCAGGCTCCGCTGCTCTCTGCCTCCCGTTGTCCATAATACCAAGTCTGAGGCACTGCAGCTCTCAAGCCTTTGTGTGGGACATGGGTTTTTTCTTTTTTCTTTTCTGAGGCAGGGTCTCACTCTGTAGTTAAGGCTGGTTCAGAACTTACTATGAAGACCAAGTTGGCCTTGGACTCATATCAATCCTTCTAAGCTTCCCTTGTGCCGGGATTACAGGCGTGCACCACCACGTCTAGCTTACGTGGTGCTGGGGAATGAACACAGGGACTTATGCTTGTTTTATCCAAGTCCTTAACTCTGTGCTATTCCTCCAGCCCCTATTTTTTTCTTTGAGTTTCACTCTGTAGTTCAGGCTCATCCTGAACTCATAGCCCAGGATGGCCTTGAACTCACAGCAATCCTCCTTTCTCAGCCTCCCCGGGGCTGGGATATTAGGTGTGTGCCACCATGCCCAGCAAGTTTTATGCAGTGCTGAGGAACTGAACTTAGGGCTAGGCAAGCGCTCTAACTGCTCTTCTAGCCCATGGGACTTGTATTTCTGAACAGGGCATGGGCCCTACCAATTTGCAGGGCAATGCTGGAAGTTCCTGCCCAGAAGCAGGATGGCTAGGGAGTAGCTGTGAACCTCCTGAGTCTGAAGAGGTTTGGGAAGGACGGCTGGGCTGAGTTCGCACTGAGTGAAAAGAACCTGCGGATGACAGCTCAGCAGCAGGGACAGCCCACATGTCCAGGGAGGCAAGGGCAGGGAGCACCTGGCCAGCCTTCTCCCACTTGCTGAGCTCTTCAAAGTGAGGCCATCCCACTAAGGTTCCCTGCAAGCCCTGCTTCACTGACCTGTGGTCTCCTTTTCACCTTTGTGTAACTAGAGCCTGTTTCGACCTGGGGTCTGTGTAGGAAGCAGCGGCTGGCCTCCAGGGTGGTGGCAACGTCCCAGTGAGGTACTCCATGCCTTTCCATCTGCAGGCGGACGTGCCCTGTGTATAAGAGACAAGATGGCAGAAGGAACAGAGTTCCTGTGTAAGCAGGAAGGAGGCAAAGCCACAGAATGGGCCGGACCATGGGGCCAGATGGAAGAAGAGGGCAGGATGGCAGTGCAATGGTAGCAAGGAAAGGGACCCCAGCCCTGGGTCTGGGGGAACAGCACAGCAGGTGAGGCAAAGGCGCGCTGTGCTCTCAGTTCCATTCCCCAGCACCACACGCAGCCAGGCATGCGGGCGCACACCTGTAATCCCAGCACTGGCAGGCGGGGCAAGGAGACTGTCCCGAGTCCGAGGCCAGCCTGGGCTGCACCAGTGAGCTCAGGACCAGCCCGGGCCACAGAGCGAGACGCCGTCTCAAAAAAAGAGACTACCAACTTCACACCATACACAAGAAGAAATCACCGTAACACTTCATAGGTTTGATGTCATAATTTGCGCAATTTGCATCTTTTTATATTGTGAATCTTTTAATAACTTTTCCCCCTATGGCACTGAGAACAGAGCCCAGAGCTTTCACAAAAAAAAAAAAATAGGAAGAAGGAAAGAAAGAAAACAATAGACTACACTGAAACAGAGCATGTAAGGTGCTGGAAGAAATGGGAAGTGACAGATGACAGGAGATTTCTGACTGTATTTAAGGGTTCTATTTAAAACATCCAGGATTAAATTCATGACTATACACCAAAAACCAAGATAACTGGGAAAAAAAGATTAATCATTCTGTATCACAGAAATAATTTCCTGTCTTTGTAAAGATCAGCAATTAATTGTACACCTTGAAGCTTAGTCGTGGTGATGTCTGCCTAACGACAAGAATGGACACACAACATCAACTTAAGCTCAATCACACAGTGGCATCTGGTAAAGTGGAGCTCAGGGCAGGAAAGGAGAAAGGACATCCTCAAGTCTGCAGTGGGAAGCCAACAGGTACCGTTTAAAATGGAAAAGTCAGAAATCAGCAGGGAAAGCATGCTATATTGAAACACAGAATTTATGTGAGCAACTGCTAAATAAATAACCCCTTATATCCAAGAGTCGTCTGTGGCAACATAATACCTCCATCTTGTGCTAGGACGTGGAAGGGATGGCCACTGCCTCGGAGGGCGGGCTGGGGCAGGATGGTCCTCTGCCTTGAGTGTCTGACTAGCCCTGGACTGCTGGCATCTCAGGGTTACATGAGAATGAAATCAAACTTGACATGGTAGCAAAGCCTGTACTCCCAGCACTCAGTAAGCTAAGACAGGAACATCGCTGTGAGTCTGAGGTGAGCAGGGGCTTCACAGTGAGTCCAGGACCAGCCTGGACTACAGGGTGAGGCCCTGTCTCAAAAAAGAGACAAACAAACCACCTTGAATTTATGTGAGGCCATGTTACTTAGTTCTCTCTTCCAAGATCTTTTAAAACTTAAAAAGATTTTAAGGAAGAAGGGAGGAGTTAAAAGTGGCTGTCGGGGCTGGGAGGCACAGCTCAGTGTGTTAAAGCACTTGCCTATCAAGCACAAGGCCCTGAGTTCAATTTTCCACCACCACATAAAATGAGCATGGTGGCGCATGCCTGTTAATTTCAGCCATCAGGAGGTGGAAGCAAGAGGACTGTTCTAAGTTTGAGGCCAGCATGAGCTACAAAGTGAGTTCAGGGCCAGCCGGGACAACAGAACAAGACCCTGTCTCAAGTGGCTGTCTACAGGAAGTCAGATCCCAGGACAGGCAGGATGGCAGAAGGGAAGGGCTGCTGTTTTGTGTTATAACTACACAGTATCCTTAGTTTTTAAAAATAAGAAAGTGTGTTATACTAATACGGTTAAAATTATACTTAAAGAAAATCACCCCACAGAGAGCAATCAAACATACCATTAACCTTAACTTTTAGAACTAAGATTATATGTACTTTCAGGTCAATTTTCAACCTGAACATTGGCATATGAATTTCAGACCTGAATTTGTATTTAAAAAAAAAAAATAGACCAGATGTAGCTCAGTGATAAAGGGCTTTCCTAGCATGCCTAAGGCCCTGGGTTCAAAAAAAATAACCTACCAGAATGTGAAGCCATCATGTAATTTTTGGAAAGTGGAGTGAGGCAATGAGAAGCCATGTGTGCAAGTGACCTGGCAGAGGCTGTTAAAACTTCCCGTTGAAAAGGCATTAGGTCTAAGGGCATGGGTGCTTCAGCAAGGCCACTGCTAATGGGAACAGAAGAAAAGGCAAAACTAAATTAAGATATTTCAGAGCAAGCAGCCGTAAGGAGGCCCGAGGCGGATCACCGTCCTGTGGGGGAGACACCTGGCTAGAGCGCTGCCTACTGAGAAACAGTTAGGAAAAAAAGTCATAATCTGGTTTTCTCAGGAACAGTGGATTTGGGGGACAGATCACATGATCTCTCAAAACCCCGAAGTTTTCCAACCCATGGGTCTGGGATTTTAGAGGCTACAAGAATCGTCAGTCAGTAACACTAGGAATCATGTGCTCTCCATAAAGGTTCCAACAGCAGGAGAGAATCTGAGTGAAATTCTGTCTAATTCATTCCTAAAACTAACCTCAAAACTATAGTCCCAATGCCATTATGTTCACTACACAACTGATCCTTTAGCCAGGTGTGGTAGTGCACGCCTATAATCATGGCACTCAGGAGACTGAGGCAGAAGGACTGCCATAAATTTGAGGGCAGCTTGGGCCTTTAGTTGAGTTTAGAACCAGCCTGGATTACAGTGAGACCCTATCTCAAAAATAAAAAAAAATAACCTTTTCGGATTTTTTTTTTTTTTTTTTTGAGACAGGGTCTCGCTCTGTAGCCCAGGCTGGCCTTGGACTCATGGCAGTCCTCCTGCCTCAGCCTCCCAAATGCTGGGATTACAGGCATGTGCCACCACACCCGGCTTACGTGAGCTGGGTAATCGAACTTGGGTACTTAGCACTTGACTTGTGCTTTAACCGCTGAGGTATTCCTCCAGCCTAGAAATTTTTAATCTAAAAATGACTCTGTTGCTATAATGCCACATTGGCCAAAAACCCGAATCTACTACAGACTGCTTAAAATCAAACTCTGAAAGGTGACCTATACCTCACAGGTAGAATGCATTTTGTCAGTATACACAAAAAGTTCATCTGGTGGATTTTAAATCCAAGCAAAGCCTTCAAAACATTGCCATATAGAAGGCTAGGAGTGTAGCTCTGTGATACAAACCCTGGCTTCCATCTTCAGTACCGCACACACACACAAAGGTTACCATAACCATAAACAGGTCACATGGTGAAAGCATTTGTGATTTTAAACTTAGGACAACTGTGCTTCCAGCTCCCACAGCTTCATCAGTAAGACACAACTGCGAACTCTTCACAGAAATGTAAAGAAACCCTACCTTCCTACCACAACACCCAAGTTCCAAGAACAGAACCTCAAAGCAGAAAAGGACCGAAGGTAGACGGGCCTGGCGGTGCAGGCCTGTGATCCCAGCACTCTTAGAGGCTGACACAGGAGGGCTACAAGTTTCTGCACAGCCTGGGCAATTCAGCAACTCAGCGAGACAAGCTTGCCTGGCAGGCACAAGGCCCTGAGTTCAATTCAAAGCTGGGCGTGGTGGCACTTCAATATCAAAAGCAAATAAAAGGGGTTGGGTATATAGCTCAGTGTGAAGGTCCTGGGCTCAGTCGTTTGCACAGCAACAACAACAACACCGAAAAACAGTAAAAAGAAAAGGACCTACACAGTAGCATTACCGGGCTTGGGAATGATGAGATTATATATAGAGCTATCTTGTCCAGGTTTTTTTTAATTCTCTCCAAATTTTCCTTCACTTCACTTTATTTATGTATTTATTTATTTTGGTGTTTGGTTTTTTGAGACAGGGTATTGCTCTATAGCCCAGGCTGATCCTGAACTCACTATATAGTCCAGGCAAGCCTTGGACACAAGGCAATCCTCCTGCCTCAGCCTCTTAAGTGCTGAGATTACAGGCATGTGCCACCCCGTCCAGCTTATGTAGTGCTGGGGGCCTTGTGCCCGCAAGGCAAGTGCTTTAAGTGCTGTGCCATTCCTCCAGCTCCTATTTATTTATTTATTTTTGAGACAGTGTCTCACTCTGCAGCCCAGGCTAGTCCTGAACTCACTATGGAGCCCAGGCTGGCCTTGGACTCACAGCAATCCTCCTGCCTCAGCATCCCCCACATCTAGCATATGTGATGCTGGGGAACTGAACCCAGGGCCTTGCACTATTCCTCCAGCCCCTGTTTCATTTTATATTATCTTTTTTATGCTTAAGAAAGAAAAAAAGCAAAGACTTGTATTTGGTCTCATCCAGCAAGAGCCTTCTACCTCATCAGTCTGCAAGCCAATATCTGCCTCTTTACCAAGAAACACAATGGCTGGTCTCGCAGACTTACCTCAGCTTGAAGCTAACAGCCCTACCACTCGCCCGGTGGTCCCGAGTCACTGCGTCACTGACGTCAGCACAGATATGAGACGGGGCACGAGGCTGGGAAGAAGAGGCACAGCGCAGGCAGGCAGAGGGCGTCAGAAGTTCTCTGACTCCCAGCTGAGGCCTCTGTGAAGCGCAGCGGACTGCAAAGTATACAGGCTCTTCCCAGCTGCCCAGAGTGGAGCCTAAAGTGACCACAATTCTTACACCCCATCGTGTTTATTTAAAGACTTAACAGACACTGCCACCCACTGCCCATGACGAGGTTGGAGGAAGAATACACAAGACTGGCTCGTGAACGCTCAGCAGCCTCACCCACCCGGCCTCGTACCGTGGCGTCAATTTCAAGACACATCTCTACGAGCTGTTTACAGAATCTAAATTACGCTGACCTAATTTTTATCATGCAATCCCAACATTTCCCTATAATTTGGACCTTATTTTTCCTAAATCTCAATTTATTAAAAACAGAAAATTTTTTATCCATTTTATCAAGAAAAAGCAGGAAGTTTTAAATGCACTTTGAGATGTTTAGCACCATCAGCTGATTAAGCCTCACGTATTAAATATGGTAGCCTCACCCTCATCAGGGAGGGCTGGGCATTCCCACCGGACAGCTACTCCAGGTCACATTCACGATAAGGAAACCGCAAAGAGAAAAATAACCAGAGGACTGGGAAGATTAGCCCTACTCTTCCAGAGGAAGCACATGGCAAGGGAAGATGTGGAGGATGCGGGATCCAGAAGCCCACGCTCTGTGATGCCTGTCTACACCCCAGGCCAACCTCCTGGTCCTCGGGCCACACAGAGACCAGAGTGCGGACCATGGTGGCCCATCCACATCAACAGGCTGGGATGCAGACGTCAGCGCTGTCCTAATGTGACACGAGTTCACATACTGAGCTGTGAGGAAAAAATTAACACGCGAGCCATTTTCTATAACAAAGATGAAAGCAGTTTTACCTCATTCTGTTGTTTACATTTGTTTCTACTTACTAGTGGAAATATTAAAGTGGTTCATATGTTCTGCTTCAAATGGTATAAAATGTACATTTCAAAAGAGTAGCTTAAAGAAATACACATGCAAAGCAGAGTACGTCGACTTCTAATTAAGGTCCAGAATTTCTTAGAGGAAACCAATCACACTATAAACAAAATCAAAGAAAAAAATAAAGCAAAACCCTACAATGAAAGCTGAGATGACTCCCCCCATTCATGTAACCACTTGTAGCAATTAAAAAAACAAGAGCCAGAACAATCTTTTAAAACTGGAAAACTGGAATGGGGGCAGTGGTTAGAGTACTAGCCTAGTATGCACAAGGCCCTGGGTTTGATTTCCCAGCACCACACAAAAACCAGCCAGGTGTGGTGGTGCAGGCCTATAATCCCAACACTCGGTAGGCTGAGCCAAGAGGACTGCTGTGAGTTGATGGACAGCCTGGGCTACAGTGAGTTCAAGCACAGACTGGACTATAGAGCAAGACCTTGCCTTTAAAAAAAAAAAAAAAAAAAAAACACCCACGAAACACAAAATCTAAAAGCTGAGCAGGGTCAGTGCTATCGGCCTGTAATCCTACCACTCTGGGAAACACACAGAAGGGGGTCCACAAATTCAAGACCAGCCTGGACAACTTAGCAAGACTCTGCCTCAAAATAAAAAAAAAAATTTTTTAAAGGGTTGGAGATACATACAGGTCAGTGAGAAGGCCCTGGGCTCAATCTCCAATGTTACAAAATAAGTAAAATTTAAAAACTGTACTATCTAAATTTTCCAAGCTGCTTCAGAAATTCCCAGTAAATCTCAAATTTGGGCTGAATTAGCTGCTTTTCTTCTTGAAGTTTCTAGATTCTACACCATGGGCTGGAGGAATAACAATGCGACCAGAGCACTTGCCTAGCAAGCACAAGGTCCTGA
This sequence comes from Ctenodactylus gundi, assembly GCA_004027205.1. NCBI lineage: Eukaryota > Metazoa > Chordata > Mammalia > Rodentia > Ctenodactylidae > Ctenodactylus > Ctenodactylus gundi. Next base: position 655,663 of record PVKB01000560.1, on the reverse strand, counting down.
ATTTGATGCTTGACACCACACACACCAGGCGTAGTGGCACAGGCCCCTAATCCCAGCGCTCGGGAAGCTGAAGCAGGAGCACTGCTGTAAGTTCACCACAGTGAGTTCAGCCTGAACTACAGTGAGACCCTGTCTCAAAAAAAGAGAAAAGAAAATAGAATTCTACATAATTATCAAATTTTGGGAAGGTGGAAAAAGGTTCCCTCTCTGCATGACAATGTATCAGAGGTCTCAAATGTCACTGAGCGGTAAATCCAAAATGCTACAACCCACACTGAGGCCTACATGTCTCCAGAAGGCATTCCCCTTGAAAGGCACTGTAACACTCTATAAGTAGTTTTATTACAAACTATTATTTGCTTCCCATCAATGCATCGAGGTATCTCGATATATCTAAGTGGCACAAAACAAGACCGCACACCTATCCTACCTAGTAAACACACCACTATGGCGTTAAAATCGTGTGTATACTCACGTGCCTGAGAGTCTGCAATACTTCCAAAATGTTGATATTCCATTAAAATGCCACTATATATTTAAATCTATTCTGTTCTCTAAAGTTTAAATTTCTGTACAAATTAAATTTTTAAGAGAATAATGTAATTTATTTGTAATCACAATTTCTAAGAGCCAAAATACAATCTTTCCCAAAATTATTCTTTTCATCAGATGTATGTGCAATACACAACAACTACATTTAACTCAGGGAGAACTGGAATACAATTTTGGAAATGCATCTGTATGATAGCACATTATTATGGTTGTATCACAGCTTCTGCTTCTATTTGGAAAGGTCAGATCTTCTCTGTTGAGAAGAGCCTGCTCCGGCGGAAGCCCATAGTATGCTGGTGGTAAGACACCCAGCCCTCGGGCCCATCCCCAGCCAGGCCAGAGGCCAGCTGGACCACACCTCACGAGCTACAACAACCTCAACCTCGGCTTCCTCCTCTCCTCGGGTTTCTCACACGTCGAACAGCCAGCTGAGGCAGATATGGCTGTCCAGATCCAGCACTACAAACGCTGAGAGGGGTCAGCCTGTAAATGCAGCCAACGCCTCTGTTTCAAAGCTACTGTGGGGCCAGTTAATTAGCCAATTGGAAATTCGTCACTGATAAAAGACCCAGGAAAGCCAGCACTCTCAATTGACAGACCCTTTACGGTGCCTTGGCCTTCCATGGGACCAAGGATCGTGGTCCCCCGAGACGAAGCACCACAGGTCTTGGTGGGGCCCGCGGCTCTGTCCTGCTGCTCCCGCAAGCATGAATATCACCTCACTGAAAGGCAACTGACTGAACCCTTTAAAGAACGCTGCAGCTGAAATTTTAATTTGCAAACAAAATTCCAAATTCCAGTCACTGTGGCAGAGTCGGAGGCCTCAATGTGGAACATATTTGCTTCCTCATGTAAATATCAAGTGTTACCACTGCCAACGATTGAAGTTAAGGGTTCAAACTGCACCGGGCTAGCCCTATGACGCAAACAATCCCAGGGTATGATGTTCAGAGAGTTTGGCCGGAGCCTAAGCTTCGCATTCCACTAGGACACTGCAGCGGAGGATCTGAGGGCTGGCAGGGGGTGCGTGGGGAGGGAGACAGGAAGCAACAGCGTTTCCCCAACATTGTCACCGGTCTTGGGGATTCTGCTAAATGGCTTACATTTCTGTCCTAGCAAAGAATAACCGACTAGCTGACCGACGATGACAGCATTAAAGATCCTTGAGTGACCTAGACATCAAAGGAAGAAAGTTTTTAGGTGACAGTCGCAAGCTACCATCCAAACGTCAACCAGGGTGTGGCATAACCACAATGAAGGAAAAAAGAACCCATGTGCTCCTGCATGCCATCTACAGAACAAGGCTTTTCAGCCTTAAAAATTCCCTTCGAACTAAAACAGAAAAGGGGGCGTTCAGGCTCTGGCCACTAAGGGATGCGGACAGGGTGTCACCTGGGAGGGGCCGGTAGTACTGGCTCCCACGGGAAGAGACTCACGGGCGTGGGCGCAGGAGGTGCAAAGGGCACACGAGACTGGCCCTGAGCCCCGGCAGAGCGCGGGGAGAGGGCTGGGGGCCGCGTCGGGACCCCCGAAGGAGAGGCGCGGAGCGGGCGCTGGGCGGATGGCGCAGGGAGCGCTGCAGGAAATGGCATCCCGCCTCGGAGGGTGGGTCTAGGAAGCGGCCAGGGAGACGGCCGCGGGGGGCGGGGAGCGGGGAGCGGAGCGGGACGGAGGATGTGTCCGGACGGCACAGGATGCGGGGGGCGGGCGGCCCGGCGCGCGCGCGGGGAGCAGAGGGCCGCGCGGGGACGCGGGCCGGCGGGGAGGCCACTCACCCCACTCGAGGAACTCGGCCACATACTTGTCGCGGCGCAGCGCCGACTGGCTGCACTCCGTGTAGAGGCACACGAGCACGTCGAGCAGCGTCTCCACGCTCAGGGCGCTCTCGTTGCGCCACGGCCCGTCCAGGAGCAGCTGCTCCAGCTTCTTGAGCCGCACCTTGGCCGACATGGTGCCGCGCGGCCCGCTCCCCGGTCAGAGCAGGCCCTCGGGGACGCGGCGGCCGCGACCCCCGGCAGCTGCGGAGCGCGGTTGCCGCCCCGTCCGCGTCGTCGCGTCCCGGCCTAGGCCGACATCTTGGGCTCCGTCCCGGCGGCGCGGAGTCTGGGGCGCCGGGCCCCGCGGGTCCATGGGCCGGTCTCCTCCCCTCGGCGCGGCCGCCCTCCTCCCCGGCCGCGGCGCGCCCGTCGTCCCCGCCCCCGCCGCCCGGCCGCGCCCTCCCGCGGGCCGCCGCCGCCGCCGACCGGAGCTGCGCGGAACGGTGCGCTGCGCAAGCCCGGCCGGCGCCCGAGCCCCGACCCCAGCCCGGCCGGCCGCCCCGCCCGCGGCCCGCAGCCAACCAGGGCGCGGCCAGCGCGCCGCAGCCAACCACCGCGGGGCCGGCCGCCGCCGCGCTGACCTCAGCGCGCCGCCCCGCCCTCGCCCCGCGGCGCGCCCGGCGCAGCGAGCCTCGCGACTTGCCGTAGGAGCCGGCCCGGGGCGGGGCCGTGAGTGCGCCGCCGAGATTGCGGCCGGGCGCCTGCGCACAGGGGCCCAGGCGGGGCGCCGGGCCGGGCCGCGCGTGCGCGCGCTTGCGACCGCGGGGCCTGCGGTTGCGCGGCGGCCGTGCAGAGTCCGCGGGCGAGGTTATTCTCGTGGCCTCCCCTGCTCGCGTCGGAGGGGCCGTAGAAGCCCCGGGCGCTGCGGAGCTGGAGCCCTGCCGGAGAGCGCCTGCGGGGCTGCGGAGAGGCGCCAGCCCGCCTCGCAGTCACTTAGATTCCGCTCAGCAGACAAATGACTTAGCGTGACAGTCTGGTGGGAAGCGGGCGCCAGTCTCCGCTACGGTGGCCCGGCGGGGCACCGCTCCTGCTGAAGTTGTTGGTTTGTTCGGATTAGGGTGGCTGGAGGGAGGAGATTGATGGAGAATCCACCTCCCAAAAAACCCCGGGGGTCGGGGAGGACGGTCCCTGCCGGGGCTGAGAGAGGCCAGCGTGGCCGTGGCGGGGCGGGGACCCGAATCCGGCAGCGGCTTGCGGTGGAGCAGGCAGGGGGTTGGGAGCCACAAGCCAAGGAAACTCAGGACAAAACTACCTGTGGAGAGAGACGGCCACGTCTGCGGGGAAGGCGTTGGCGCCACTGGGCAGCTACAGCTTATCTTTGGAGTATATGAAATGGAAGTGGGCAGAGGGAACGTCCTGGGGGCTGGGGAACTTCTGCGTCTCCATCAGAGCCAAGTGACATAGGTCCGTATGTAGTACAAAAATCACCAGATAGGCTGGAGGCAGAGCAGTTAGAGCACTTCCTAGCATGTGCAAGCCCCGGGTTCTATTCCCCAGCACCACAGAAGCTAGGTGTGGTGGCACACTCTGGTAATGCCAGCACTCCAGAGGATTGCTGTGAGTGCGAGGCCAGTCTGGGTTACATATGAGCTCAGGGTCAGCCCGGATTAATCTCACGGGCCTTCTTACTGTTTCTGATCCAGTGGGTCCATATGGGCCTTCCCAAAACTAGAAATCCCAGAGAAACGCCAGCACTTTGAGAGGCTGAGAAGTTCAAGGCCATCCAGAGGAACTTAGTGACACTGTCTCAGAAATCAAAAGCAAAAACGGTGGGGATGTAGCTCATGGTGAAGGAGCTGGATGGATCCCCAGAACCACGAGAATAAACAACCTGAGCATTGCAATGAGTTGGCGCCAGGCTCACAGGAGATGCTCACAGGCTGCTGCCTACTCTTGTGCATTATGGTGATTATTTCAGAAACCAGGCATTCTGAATGCTGATGGGTAGGGAACCTTGGATGCTGGCTGTTGGCTCCCAGACCCAGGGAGGCCCATCTGTAGATGTCCTCAGGCACCCAGGAGATTCCTCTGTATCATTAACAATAAATTCCTACTCTAAGCTTCGCAGAGTGGCACATGCCTATAATCCCAGCGCTCAGGAAGCCGAGGCAGGAGGATAGCCATGAGTTTGAGTGTTCAGGACAAGCCTGGACTACAGAGCGAGACTGTCAAAAAGATGGGGGTGGTGGGCCACTGGTGGTGTAGCCTAGTGGTAAAGCATCCCTGGATTCCCCCATACAATAAAGTCATATTTTGGTGGGCTCTAATTACTAATTAGATTTCTAATTACTGCAGTCAACAAACCAACCCAGACTAAGCTAGGCTATCCTACGGTCCCAAAATGTACACAACATATGGTTACTTCAAGCCACCAAAAAGGACTAGTTTCAGAATTAGAGGACCTCAGGAAGCTGAGGCTGGAGGATTGCCATGAGTTCAAGGCCAGCCTGGTCTACAGAATGTGGTGAGTTCAGGACCAACCTGAACTACAGAGTGAGACCTTATCTCAAAAATAAGTAAATAAATAAACAAGACAGGCTGGGAAATGTGACACAATGTGAAGGCCTAGGCTTTGTACCCAGGACAAAGAGAAAAGGATGGGTGCACACAAGGCAGTGGAGGAGATGAACAAGAAAGCCGAGCTGCTGTGCGAGGGAACCCAGACACTGAGAAGCAGCAGAGGAGAGAAGTCCTCAAATGTCCCAGAAGAAAGAGCAGGTGGCTCGGGAGAAGGCATGCTTCCTCAGCGCTCAGGAGGAGCTGATGAGAGTTAAGCCAAGCAATTTTCTATGATGACTTTTTAAGAGAAAGGCCAATAAACTTATTCATCAGGCAAAATAAAAGAAAAAGGACCTGGGTTTGAGCCCAGTACTCAACCAAACAAAAATGGACACGGGGCTGGGAGTGCAGCTCAGTGCAGAGGCCTGGGTTCAGTTGCAAGACGAAGAAACAGCCCATGATGAAGAGAATAATCCCTTCATCAAGACCAACTTAGGATTTATGCAGATGTTAGAATTTTTAGCAAAACACATTAAAACAGTCTACCTGAGGTGGTCCCAGTGGTACAGGCCTATGATCCCAGCACTCTGGCAACTGCAGCCGGGAGACATCACGTTCCAGCCTAGTGTAGACACGTAGCAAGACTGTTGTGGCTTGGATCTGGAATATTCCCCCAAAGCCTCATGTACTTAAATGTCACAGAACCATGCGCAGTTAAGGAGGGGGGTAGATTGTGGCCTTGTGTCCCATCGCGGGGTATGTGACCCAGAAGGGAGGATTACTGGGGCTTCACCCTAAAGGGGCAGTGCACCAGGGCATGACCCAGAAGAGGCAGGATGCTGGGGCTTGACCTGGATGCCTGCTAGCTCCGCCTTTCCTCTTGGACTGTGCTTCCTGTCTGCCATGCTGTGAGCAGCAGTCCTCCACGAGGCTCTGGCTGGCATGGGCTTCTGCGGCCCGTCAGTGGCCAGTGTGAGACCTTCTGAATCTGAGCTCACATAAACCTTTCCTCCCTTAAGTTGTAGGTGTTGGGCATTTTGTCACAGCAACAAGAAAGTCACTAAGACGCTGTTTCAAAATTTAAAAATAAAAATGGGCTGGGGATGTGGCTCAATGTGCAGACCTTGGGCTCCTTCCACAGTAGCACACACACACACAAAAGTAATGAGTGCAGGGGCTGAAGGAACAGCTCAGCAGTTAAAGCGCTTGCCCAGCAAGCCCAAGGCCCTGGGTTTGATTCCCCAGCACCGTATAAACTGGTTGTGGTGGTACATGCCTGTAATCCTGAGGCAGGAGGATTGCTGTGTGTTTGAGCCCAGCCGGGGCTATGAAGTGACTTCAGAATCAGTCTGAACTGCAGAGTGAGATCCTGCTCCCTCCCCCCCCCAAAAAAAAAATTAATGGCTGAACATTTTGCAAAGTCAATGACAAGTATAAACTCATGGACTCAAGATGTTCAACAAACACTTAGCACGGGAGCCGTGAAAGCAGTATGACTTCTCCTGTGTCGTAAATTGCTCAAAAACAATGATATTTTTTGAAAGAAAACAGGTATTATGTAGAGAGGAGCAAAAATAAGGATGACACCAAGTTTCTGGGGTTTTTGTTTGTTTTTTGAGGTGGATCTTGCTCTGTAGTCTATGTCGGCCCTAACCCACTACGTAGCCCACACTGTGCAGACTGAACTCATCGCAGCCCTGTTGCCTCAGCCTCCTGAGTAGGAGGATTACTGGCATGTGCTATTATGCCTGGTTAATTTTTTATGCGTGCTGGGAAATTAAATCCAGCGCCTTGCTCATGCTAGGCAAGCACTTTCACCTCTAAGTTAGGCCCCCAAGCCCCCAAGTTTCTTTTTGGAGAAAAAGAAACATTGAAAAAAAAGTGCCAGAACAACATCCTTTTGTTTTGTTTTGTTCTTTTGAGACAGGGTCTCACTCTGTAGTCCAGGCTGGTTCTGAATTCACTATGGATCCCAGACTGGCCTTGGACTCACGGAAGTCTTCCTGTCTCAGCCTCCTGAGTGCTGGGATTGTAGGTATGCACCACCACATTCAGCTCATGTGGTGAATCAAACTCAGGTACTTAGCATTTGACTTAGTGATTGCTAGGCAAGTGCTTTAACTTGGGGTTAAACTTGGGTTTAACTTGGGACCATTCCTTCAACCCCAGAATGTCTTTGAAGTACCAAAAAAAAAAAAAAACACTGGCAACCAAAAATTCTATAACCCATAAAAATAGCTTTTAAAAATGAAAGTGGATAAGCTAGGTGTGGTGGCACAAGCCTGTAATCCTAGTATTCGGGAGGCTGAGGCCTGAAGATTGCCCTAAATTCAAGACCAGCCTGGGCTACATAATCAGCTCAGGAGTGGCTACCTACAGAGTGAAATCTTGCCTCAAAAAAAAGTGGAAATAAAGACCTTTCCAAACATACAAAAGGCTGCCGTGAAGGAGGGTCGCAGAGTTCAATGGGCATCTTTGCAATTTCTATTTGACGTTTACTAGCTTGGGTGAGCTTTTCTGATTCACTTGCAAGACTTAATCCTCTAAGTCCACCAATTTTGCGTAGAACCCAGAAAAAGAAACATAAGTTCAGCCTCACGACCCAGAAAAATTTTATGATCTCTAAAGTGTGAGTGAGGGTCAGGTTGGAGGCACAGCTCAGAGGTGAAAACTCTGGCCTAGGGTTAGATGGGTTTGCTTCCTCAGCATCACATAAAGAAAATTAGCCAGGCACTGTGGAGCACACCTGTAATCCCAGCACTTGGGAGGCTGAGTCAAGAGGATTACCATACATTTAAGGTCAGCCTGGGCCACATAGGGAGCTCAGGACCAGCCTGGAATAGAGAACAAAAAAAAAAACCCAAATAAAGTAGGAGAGTCAGAAAGGGATGCTCTGTGGAGCAAGTTTTCATAGGAGAATTGCAGGGTATATCCTGGGGATTTTGGAGTCAGTCCGTGCCCTCTTCTGCCAACAATTCTATTTTTATTTTATTTTTATTATTTCTATTTTTTAAATATTGTTTTTAAAATACAGAATGCTTCACCAATTTGCGTGCCTCCCTTGTGCAGGGACCGTGCTCACCTTCTCTGCATTGCTCCAGCTTTAGTTCGTGTGCTTCTGAAGTGAGCATCGCTTCTCTCTTTTTGTGTTCTTTTTGATTCAGGGTCTTGCTCTGTAGCCCAAGCTGGTTCTGAACTCACTATGGAGCCCAGGCTGACCTTGGACTCATGGCAATCCTGAGTGCTGGAATTACACCACTACACCCAGCTTTTTTTCATGTGGTGTTGAGGGATCAAACTCAGGGCCTTGCACCTGCAAGCCAGGAGCTTTAACCAGTGTCCTTCCTCCAGGCCCTCTTCTGTTTTCAAGGACAGCTACTGCCTTGCTACCAGGTGTTGGCAGGAGTTGAATGCCTGGCCATGGATACACAGAACTATGCAGCCCAACTTATCTGTCCATCAAAAAATAGATATTATCCACTTTATCACAAAAGCAGACATGTGCAACGGCATTCCCCTGCACCGCGAGACTGGGCCCAGGCACACCCAGGCCAACGACTTGGGCGAATGTAACTTAGCCGCCACGATACTGGCTCCAACTGGTCTGCCTGTACATTTATTTTTCGTGGCCCTTTGCACAAACCTATACCCCCATACAATTATTTCAGTCTTGATTTTGAGACAGAATCTTGCCTAGTCACTAACTTGCTCAGGATGGGCTCAAAATTGCAATCCTCCTGCCTCCTGCTTTTGCTAACTCCTCCTCCTCCTCCTCCTCCCTCTTTCTTTTTGAGACAGGGTCTCACTCTGCAGTCCCGCTGATCCTGAACTCACTATGGCGCCCAGGCTGGTCCAGGCAGTCACCCTGCCTCAGCTTCCTGAGTGCTGGGATTTGAGGCATGCGCCGTCATGCCCAGCTTATGAGGTGCTGGGTGTTGGAATCTGGGGGTTCCTAGGCAAGTGCTCTAATCACTGAGCTGTGCCCCCCCCCCAGTCCTTGCCAACTCTTCTCAGTCCACAACTGTGCACGCAGGACCAGTAGAGAGAGGGCAGAACTGATCGGCCTGCTGTACAGAGCACGCCGGCTCAGTCCACGGTGGTAGGGCACCGCTGGACAGATCCCGGGCCCGGTTGAGCAGGGGCCCTCCCAGAAGGCCAGCCAATCAGAGCTTCGGAAAAAATTCGTTATTTTGCTTGAGCGCAGGCGAGTGGACGGGTTTCCAGCAGGCCCAGACGCCGACCCGGGAAGGAATGCTCACGGGGGGACAAGGTGGCCCATTCTGCTCTCTTCCCTGCGCAGGACCCACGTGGAGTAACCAAGGAGGCGGGACGCAAGCTCCTCGGGCCAGCGGCCCACGTCCCTCCACCACCAGGACAGCAGCAGGACCAGGCCGAGCCGCTCCCTGAGGGCCATTCCCCAGAGCCGCCCGGCTGCGACGGGGCCAACGGGGCCAGGTGAATGACGCAGACCCGGGCGGGGGTGGGGGGTGGGGGGGTGGAGAAGGCCTGGGATCTGCGCTCACTGGCTCAGGCAGGGCGTCCCTTTCCAGCCACGTGACCTAGGAAATGCTCTGTTTACCCATCACCATAGCAACCCCAATCCTGTCACCTCGGGCAGACAGGACTCCATGGAGAAGGAAGTGTGGCAGAGTTCGAGTCCGTGCCATGCGTCCGCCACGGAGAAGCAGCTGGCAGCGACGCGTGGGGTGGTATGCAGATGACGCCTCCGCGGTCCTGCCCCGGGGCGGCGGGGACCGGCCGGCCCGGGGTGCTGAGGTGTCATGGGCAGGTGGCACGTGGCTCCACTCCTCCAGAGCTCACTGCGTGATTCCAGGACCCCGCAGTGGAGGGATTTTGCTTCCTTCCTGGGACCCTGGCCCGCAGCCAAGGACGAAGCCCTCCCTCACGAAACACAGTCAGGGCTCCCGTGGGGTATGCCTGAGGCTGCCTGCTGTCCCCTGGCTGCCTCTACAGGTCCCTCCTGTGACTAATTCCATAGGCACAGAAGGGACCGCCACGGGATGCTGTCCCAAGCCTAAGGAAACAGGGATCCGTTCTGCGAATACGGTGCTAGAACCCAGAAGCTTGACCATGGGGCTACAGTTTTGTTTTTCAGTACTAGTGATGAACCCAGGGGCTTTGCACTGAGCTGCGTCCCCAGCCCACTTTTTAGTTTTATTTTGGGGGTCTTGCTGAGTTGCTAAGTTGTCCAGGCTAGGCTTGAACTTGCAATCCTCCTGCGTCAGCCTCCAGGGTGCTGGGATGACAGGCCTGCATCCCCGGGCCTGGCTGTCATGATGTTTCTGTTAACGTCTTGTTCGCAGTTCTTGCTACTGCGGAAAAGTAAGGGAGTTCGGTCTAGTTGGGCCCAAGGAGGACCCAGATCCTGGAGGAACAGAGGTCCAGGCTGTGCCCAGCAATGCTAAACATGTGCTGCCCAGGAGCCCCCAGCAGGGAAGGGACGCGGCGGGGCCAGGAAGCAGGTGGCAGCGTGCATCAATGGACCGCTGCCACTTCTGCAGTCTGCCCGTCCTTTTTGAACAAGAAGAGCCTGCGTGCTGTGCTGGGGGCTCGCGGTACGTGCGTACCCCAGTTGTCCCGAGGCCTTCAGAGGTCTCCTGGGCCCTTCGGGTCGAGGACACATTGTCCTCCATCGGTTGAGGTGGAAGCTGAAGCGGGAAGGGGTGAGACGCTGACATTTCCCTCCCAGATCCCCCCAGATCCCCCCCACCGGCTCTGGTCCCCAGGTGGGCCATCCCCACAGGCCTGCCTCTGGATCGTGGGGGCTCTGCATGTGACTGATGGGAGCCAGGTGTGAGCAGGACACCCTTCGCTAGGAGGCTGTCAGCACAGCTCCTGTCTGGGGCCCTCCCTGGAGTGCCCCTCTCTCTGCCACCATCCCATGAGCACCCAGTGGTTTGAGCAGCTGGTCACCCCTCGACCTCCCTGTGCCTCAGGAACAGGCCACGCGAAAGTCTCCTCGATTCCCCTGCCCTGGGTGACCCTGCCGGCACCCGCTTGGGAAGGCCACATCTACAGTGAAGCTCATTGCTGTGCTAATGCTCTTTTGGTTTGTTTGTTTGTTTGAGAGAGTCTCACTCTGTAGCCCAGGCTGGTCCTGAACTCACTGTGAAGCCCAGGCTGGCCTTGGACTCACGGCAATCCTCCTACCTCGGCCTCCCGAATGCTGGGATTACAGGCGTGCACTACCACCTGCTTTAGGTGGTGCTAGGGAATCAAACTCAGGGCCTTGTGCTTTTAAGCCAAGTTCTTTAACCACTGAGCCACTCCTGTTTCACATGTTTTTGAGACAGGGTCTCGCTCTGTAGTCCGGACCTCGCCCCCTCCCGCGGCCTGTCTCTGCCCCGGGCCGTCAGGGTCAGGGAGGCCGCTTCTGCATCGTCTTTCTCGTGGAGGACCGGCGCCGGAGGACCAGCGCGGGGTGGCAGCGCTTCTAAGTCTCCCGCGGAGCCCGGGATGTCTTACCCAGCCGCGGCCACAAGAGGGCGAAAGGAGCAAACCGGCCCGGCCTGAGCTGGCTGGCCCACGGTCGCCGTCCTCACATGATCCTGGCCCGCCAGTCCCCCCACGGCCAGAGGACGTCAGAGATGGCTGTTCCCACCCCTCGTGCAGTGCTCTCCACAGCCAGAGACAGACGGCTGCTCCCTACGACCCCGGGAGGAGCAGATGTGGCCGGGACCTGCGGCTCCTGCTGTTGGAGTCGCTGGTGTCATGCGCAGAGGCAGGACGTGACCCTCAGAAGCTGTGGTGGCCACAGGCCTCTGTCCTGGAATCCCCGACCCCCAGGAGCCTGACCCTCAGGATCTGTCCTCCCAGGGGCTCAAACCCCGGGAGGAGCCTTGCTTCCCCTGGTCCTCCAGGAGCTACGAACAGGGGCCAGGCACTTGCTGACACCTTAGTGAAAATTAAGGCCTCAGGTGACAGTTAACACCTGCATCAGCAAGCAGGAGGAGGAAAAAGAGAAAAACGACAATTCCTGCTCTTTGTGAGGGTCTGGGGCGGTATCTCTGGGGCCTGGGAGGGGGGATCTCTGGGGGGTAGGGGTCAGCACAGGCATTTGCTGGAAGGAGGCCATTGGGGTGTGGACTTGGTGCCCTGTAGCTGCGGCGCCCTTGGTGCCAGGTGTCTGGTCCATTCAGCAGCCCTGTGTGGCTGAGGGCGAGCTCTGTCCTGGTCCTATGCCCGATGCAGATGTGTGTGCATGAGGGGCTCCTGCCAGGAATCTACCGCCTGGGCTCCTGTCTGCCCGGAACCCTCCCTGCTGTCCACCCGGGCTGCTCCCTGCCTGGTATCCCCACCTCGCAGCCTCCCACCGTCCCTCTCCAGTCTCACCTCCCTGCCCCCCACATCCAGCGTTGCCCAGCCAGGCTCCTGCCCCTCTTCCCACTGGGGCTTGTGCGGGAAGCTCCACCCCGCCTGGTGCAGGAGAGGCAGCAGCAACATCTCAGCAGACGTGTTTTCACACTGACACCTCTCTCTCTCTCTGACCTGTTTGCTCCTATATTTCTTTATGTAAGTACTGGAGACTGAATCTAAGGCCTTCTCGCTGACCTATTTTGAGGTAGGGTCTTGTTCAGTTGCCCAGGCTGAGCTCAAACTTACAATCCTCCTGCCTCAGCCTCCCAGAGAGCTGAGGCTGCACTAGGCCTGTCTAGCCCTTGAGCTGTCACAGGATGAATTTGGGTTGGGTCTACTCACCTTGAGGATCCCAGAATGCGCACTGGCACTGGGGAAAGAGTGCCAACTGTTTCTGTTGAATATTGGTAAGCACTATCAAAGGAATGTTTGCTATATGAATGAGTAGCAAGAGAAGAGCGAGGAGATGGATGGATGATAGAAATGGCTGCGGAGAGATAAAAGCAAGAAGAGTTAACTGACACCTACGTAGACAGATCCTGCGAGGGCTGGGTGTAGCTCAGCTGTCTGAGCACTTGCCTAGCGTGTGCCGGGCCCTGGGTTTGAATCTCTAGCGCCTCATGAAAGTTGGCCAGGCATGACGGTGCATGCCTGTAATCCCAGCACTCAGGAGGCTGAGGCAGGAGGATTGCAGTGAGTTCGAGGCCAGCCTGAGCTCCATCGTGAGTTCAGGACCAGGCTGGGCTGCACAGTGAGACGCTGTTTCAAAAACAAAATGGGGTAGGGACGGAGCCCAGGGTGAAAGTCCTGGGTTTGAACTCCCGTTTTAAAAAATCAACTAGATGGGCACATGGAGGGTGCTGGGTGAGTGGCTGGACGGTCAGTGAGGGACGAGCGACTGAGGGAGAGAGCCGGTGAAGGGAGTGCGGGCCGAGTGGTGTGACAGGATGGGGCATGGATAAGGGCTGCCTGGGTGCTGAAAACATGGCCAATGCTGGTGGTGGGAGAGGGTGAGCACAGATGTGCTGTGGCGTGGGTGACATAATGTCAGAGCTATTGCGGGTGACAGCAGACAGAGGCCGTTGCTGGATTGATGGATAAGGAAGAAATCGTGCATAGTGGGTGAATCCCAGGTGGTGCACGTGTAGACCGATGTTGGGCACATGGCAACTGGACAGCGTGGTGGCTGTCCACCCAGACCGGCCCAGGGTAGATAAGTGTCCATGGGCACAGGACTGCTGTATGGCCCACGGGTGGACAAGGGGCTGGGGGTGGGAGCCAGGTGGCGGCTGTGTGGCACACGGGTGGACAGTGATGGGTGATTACAGGCGTGGCCACTGGCAGGGCGGTGATGGGTAGGCACTTTCCTGAGGTGTGGATGGGAAGGGTGGTCAACAGGGCATGGGGCTTCGGCTGGGCAGGTGACAACTCCACGAGGAGTGGACGACGGCTGGGCAGGAGCTGGCTGTGTGCCGGAAATGGATGAGTGAAAGATGCGTGCGCAGCAGGAAGAGGAGACGGGGCGGATGGAAGGTGCCGGGCGGGGCGTGGCGAGCGGATGGCAGGGCGGACGCCTGTGATGGGTGCTGGTAAGAGACGGGACAGTAGACAATCAGGGAAGTGCGACGCAGTGAGTGGGCGAGTGATGGCTGGACTGTAATCGTGGACGGACGTCGCGGTGTCCAAGTTTTTGGCTCTCCCAGGCCACAGTAATGAGGAATTGTCTTGGGCCACATATAAACTATCTAATATAGCTAATGTTTACAAGCAACACAAAAATCTCATGTTTGAAGAGTTAACGGAACTGGGTTGGGGTGCAGGAACTTCGACAAGGTCCAAGCCCAGTGCCCTTTCTCCAGGTGCGTCCTCGCCTGTTTGACAGCTGCTTCCTGGTGAGGGCTGTCTGGCCGGGTGCTGGACAGAGGGACGGTAAAGGGGCGTTGGTAGCTGGCAGATCACGTGGACCTGCGGTTAGGCCGCGCTAGGCTGAACTGATTGATGGCCCCCAGGCTGGCTGGCTGCGGGGGGTGGGGGGGGGAGTGGGGACGAAGATGGCAGGAGGGAAGCGGTCGGCTCTGCACCCGTTAGCGCTGGCGCTGTCTGCCTCCGGTTCTGCCTTCCCTTCTGCTGTCCCAGCTGGAGGAATCCTTCCCTGCATCTGGCCTCCCCTAATTCTGTACCCCCAGTCTCTGAACTCCCACCTGGAGTATCGCGGGCTCAACTGGCCGCACTCAGGTTCCCAGAGGATGCCGAGGCCGGAGTCCCGCGTGGGGGTGGGAGCGTGGGATTGCCACAACTCACCCGTGGAGGTGATGAGATTTGAATGGGGACAGAGTGCCGCCTGTGGGCGGAGCCGGGAAGAGTGTGTGGGCGGAGCCAGGGCGGGGCGCGGGCGGTGGGCGGAGCCTGGTGCTGTGTGGGCTAAGCCGGGGGCGGGGCGAGATCTTGTGGGCGGGGCGAGAGGCGGCGAGTCTGGGGGCGCGGGAGGCGAGCCGGGACAGCGCAGCTTCGAGCCCCGCGGAGCCGGAGCGCTCAGCGTCGGCGGTGAGTGCGAGCCCGGAGCAGGGCGCCCCTGGCACCCTCGTCCCGGCCCCGCGTCCCTGGGCGCCCCGAGGGGTAGGGAGAGCTGGTAGAGCAGGCTTGGATTCCCTGGGCAGCCCTGGGCGCGGGGCGCCGCCGGAACAGCAGGCCCGGCGGCTGGGCGTGGCCACATCTGGCCCTCCGCACCTGGGCCCCGGGGAGGCGGGGGTGGGCCACCCTGCCGCCTCAGGCACTGCCTGCCCCCGTGGCTGACGCTCGCACGGTGACAGCTGTCACCTGTCCATCATCATTTGCTCCGTATTCCTCCTCTAGGTCCGTCTTCTCTCTCGGCTTCTCTCTCACCTGCCTGTTCCAGGTTGTATCGTACCCTCGCTTGTCTCGGGCCCTCTCCCAGCCTCTGCCCCACACCTGTCCAGGTCTCTGAGACCGCCCCCTGGGTCACTGCTCTGGCTGCCCCGGGCTCTAGTTGGAGTTCCAGGCAGCTGGGCTGGGGCACACCCGATGCAGTCAGGCTCTGGGGCACTCATTCCATGGTTCTGGGCCCGGGAAGTGAGCCAGGCGGGTCTAGCCTGGCTGCCTGCTACCCACCATGATGGGAGTCCTCAGGGCGGACTCAGCTGACTGAGCCAGTCCCAGCACAGCAACCACTGCTGTGTCCCCTGTTCCAGCACTCCTGCCCCTTGCCTGTGGCTACCGGCTGGTGCCCGCGGTCTGAGTCTCGGCTTGTCAGACCTGGCCCTCTCCTGTTTCCACCCCTGGCCTGGACAGGGCCCCAAGAGCCACCTGGCCACAGTGCACTTGGGAGCCTGGGACTTCAGGCAGGGTGCCTCTTTCCCGTGGGCCTTGCTGTGTAGGCTCCGGCCAAGCTTCCCACCTGTGCCCACCTGGGCAGCACGGCCACATCCAGGCAGGATGTCACCTTCTCTGTAGTGTGGGTCGTGAGGGCCTGGCCCCACTGTGTGGAGCTGCTCTACAGCAGGAGCAGGGCACCTTGGCCTCTGCTGATTTGAACCCTGCCCATACTGCTGCCCACCTCCTGGCTCAGAAACCTCTTTGGGCCCCAGCTTCTCTGCCCTCCCCCGGCTGCTCCCCACTCAGCAGGTCAACGCAGGTGGGTATCACCTCTCACCTGCCCTGGTTCCCCGCTGCTTGTCCCACAGGCCATCTGGCTTGTCCCAGGAAGCCTTCCTGGGACTCTACGCTGAGCCAGCCTCGCATCCTCCTACCTGTGCCCACAGCCCTGGGCCCCTCTGAAGGGGGTGGGGGGTTCTGCCATAGGTGCTGTGCCAGGCTGGAGCAGGGTGGGGTGGGTGTGGGCTGGGTGGCTTCTGGGAGAGGGAGGGGGCTCCTGGCGTCAGCCACAGCAGGCGCTTAGTTCCTGTCCATTTCCACGCAGCCTGGCCACAGTGGTAGCATGAGCGCCCCTCAGCCCGCCGCGTCAGAGGGAGGCCCAGCTGAGGGTGCTGGGAGCGCAGCAGGAACCGTAAGTGGCGGGGCCCTTGGTGTGGGGACAGGAGGGAGCCAGCCTTGAGTTAGGGCATTCCTCTCCTTACTGCTGGTCTCAGTTCACCTATCCAAGTTGGGGACTGGTTGCTTTTTTTTTTTTTTTTTTTTTTTTTTTTTTGTGGTACTGGGAATTGAGCCCAGGACCTTCACACTGAAATACATCCCCAGCTTGTTTTTAATTTTGATTTTGAGACAGTCTCACTAAGTCACTCAGTTGCCCAGTCTGGCCTCCAACTTGAAATCCTCCTACCTCAGCCTCCCTGAATGCTTGGATTACAGGCTTGTGCCACCGGCCTGGCCCCAGCTGCTCTTTTATAGAAATCTGGCAGCTAAAGTGAGTGCAGCTAACAAAGCACTCCTCCTGGACCGGGGGCTGAGGGGCTTGTTCCCGCGCCCAGGTCATTTTTGTGGTATGTGTGTGTGTGTGTCGGGGGGGGGGGGGGGTACAGCAAAAAGTCAAAGTCCCTGGACAAAGAGACACTGTTAAGATAGCCACCAATGGGCTGGAGGAATGGCTCAGCAGTTAAAGCACTTACCTAGCAAGTGCTATGTCAAGTGCTAAGTACCGAGTTCAATTCCCCAGCACCACTTAAGCTGGGTGTGGTAGTGCACGCCTATAATCCCAGCACTCTGGAGGCTGAGGCAGGAGGATTGCCGTGAGTCCAAGGCCAACCTGGGCTCCATAGTGAGTTCAGGACCAGCCTGGGCTACAGAACAAGACTCTGTCTCAAAAAAAAAAAAGGTAGCTACCAAGTTCCAGAGTTGGGCAAGGGATCCTAGCCCAGAGCCGTATGGGGGTAGCCTGGAGTCTGGGGTCTCAAGTTCAGCCGACCTGCAGTCACAACCAGCCAGGCCCCCAACCACCACAGGCAGGGCTGGGGACAGGAAGGAAGTGGCATGTGGGGAAGGAGCCAGGATGGAGGCGGAGCCCTGGACTGACAATGCCAACCTGGAGGTCAGCCCCTGGAGAGACCACTGCAGGGCAGGGCAGCTCGCTTGCTATACTGTTGCTGGAGGCCCAGCCACTCTGTCATTCCACAGATGACCCAGCCTGGAAACACCTGAGTGTCCTCACACCCCATGGTCCCCTGGGGTGCCTGATTCAGAGGGTCCTATAGGTATAGGGCCTGGGAGTGGAGACTGAAACCACCAAGTCCCCAGCTGCTGTGTGCCCATCCTCCTTGAGGCCCGCGGCCCTGTCTGGGGTAGGGGGTGACCCACGTAGAGCAGCTGTCCCTGGAGATGAAGGGATGGGGGGCAGGGCTCCAGGTGGGTCAGGGCCACCACCGGGGTGCCCAGTGGGCGGGGGCTGCAGCCTCTACCTTCAAGGCCTTGAATGGGAGGCGGAGATGCTGAGGGCACCCGACGGGCTGGTGTGGGCACTGAACAATGAGCCCAGTGCCAGAGCTCAGGTTGCCATGACAACCTCTCCCCAGCTCCTCCTGCCTGTGCCCTCTGAGGGAAGAGGCAAGGACCCAGCAGGGGAGACCCCAAAAGGGGTACCTGAGGACTCCAGGTACACGAGATGGCTGGGGTGTGCACTGGACCCAGGTTCACCCCTAGGGTGACTTGGCCTTACCAGCTCTGGGCTGTCTGCATAAGGGCCTGAACCCGAGTGGCTGAAGTGCGCTGCTCCCCACCGCAGGACTCCTAATGGGGCAGGGGCAGGGTTGGTGTGGGAGGGGAGAGCCCAGGGCCTGGCAGTGCCCTGAGCCCTGTCTCTTCCCTGCAGGCTGTGACACGCGCCCGGGAGAAGGGCGCTCGCCTGGGCCCCCGGCTGCCCTCGATTGTGGTGGAGCCTAGTGAGGCTGGCACTGTGGAAAGTGGGGAGCTGCGCTGGCCCCCCGAGGGCACCCAGAGGGGAGCCCCTCAGAGCGAGACCGTAGCTGGTGAGTGTGGTGCTGCCTGCAGGGATGGGAGAAGGGGCCACGGTCACCTGGATCAGAAGCCAGGCCTCTTTTCTGGCCTGTTCTGCCCACCGTCGCCTTCCTCCCTCCAGCCCGCACCTGAGGTGACTTCATCCACTCCTGTGACCCCCAGGCTTGGCACCCATATGTTCATGACTAATTGAGCATCCAGCTCTTCCTCATTGAATTAAGACCTTTAGAACAGTGTGCGAGGCCCCAGGGCCCAGAGGGCACAGGGACAGATTACATGAGGGGTCATGGTGGCCCTTTGGCTGGCTTCTGTGCAGTGTTTACTCGTGCTGTATTTAAAGGCCCGAGTTTCCAGAGGATTATTGGGTGCCAGGTACGAGAGGGCACAGGCTGGCACCTCTGTGGGGAGCTCTGAAGCTCCGAGAGGGACTGTGGAGGGGACAAGAGGCCGAGCTGTGCACTGGACACCCTGATGGTCTGTCTCCTGGTGAGGGAATGAATTCGCCCCGCTGGGGCTCTCAGCACCCCGCCTGCCCTCTCCCTCTCCCTAACCCCAGTCCCGGGCAGCAGTTGGGTGGAAGTGGCCTGTGCCCATAACTTCCACACCTGCCCACGCCTAGCACCCTCATCAGCTTCCTGCCAGCACCCAGTACAGCCTTGGGAGTTGCCCCTGGAGTAAGCACTGGTCTTGGTTCCATGTCTGGTCTGCCCTGACCACCTGCACATGGCTGCCGCTAGGGGAGGTGGGGGGAGGGCTCCTCCTCCCAGAGCCAGCCCGCCACTCCCTCCTTCCCCATCCTTACTCCCTCCCCACCCTCCCTCAGGCCCCCACAGACACCTGCCTGCTACCCAGGCCATGGCCCCCAGTCAAGATGGAGGCTTTTCTATCTTTGCAGCTACCTCCCCGACTCTACCAGGAGCACCAGTGAATGATGCTGGCAGTGAATGTGGTGGCTCCGGGCACCAAGCGCCTCTGGCTAAGTGACAGATAAGGACATGGTCGGGGAGAATGGGGCTGCCTGGCCACCTGGCCAGCAGAGCCTCTCGCCTCCCCAGTACGGCCTTGGCTCCTGCCCTCTCAGTGGAGACGCCTCTTATGCCCCCTCCTTGTTCAGTTGTCTGAAGCAGAAATAAAGTCGCTACCTAGTGGCCATTGGACACATTAGGGAAACTGGAGGGGGGGGATCCAAGAGGCTGAGGACAATTGTGGTTCTGTCAGTGGCCTTCCAGCCTCCGCTTGGAGACCAGCTGACCTACCTAGATTACCAGGTGGTGACATTCAGGGTGGGGGCGGGCAGTAGCAGGCTGGGCAGGGCTCAAGGCTGCAGCCTGGGGCTACACCCCTGGCCCTGCCCAGGATCCCTCTACTGTGTGTCAGCTGGGGCCGCCAAGGCAGGACCAGCCCCTTCCATCAATAGATGGCCTCCTGTCTCCCTTGGGACCTGGAGGGGGGCAGGGCTAGACTCTAAGGGCATGAGTCCTTCCTGCTACCCCCTTCCCTAGGTGCAGTAGGGCACAAGGATGGTACCCGGAGTGAGGTACCTTCAAAATCTTGTAAACGTTCTCTGGTATAGCCGAGGAAACTGAGGTACAAAGCTAGGTGCCCAAGGTTGGTCGTGGTGGGGACTCTGAAGGAATTCCTGAGGCTAGGGCACCACCGAGCTGTCACAGAACCCATATGAGAGGTTGATGGGCCAAGCACCTCTTCCTGCGCCACGCTGAGGCCTTGTTCCTCCATGCCAGGGCCTTGTCCTTCAATTTGAAGGCTTTGCCCCTCCATGGGGTCCCTTGGCTCTGTACTACAGCACGAGGGGACCCTGTTGCCAGACCAGCCTGGTTTGGGGGCAGAAAGCCGATGCTGGTCAGGGCCTGCCACCTGCCACCCTGAGCCAGGCCTAGGACCCTCAGGGCTAGGATGGGGTAGCACTCCACATGCCTTAGCTCTGCAGGCTGTAGGCCCCGCCGGAGAGAGGGCGGGGACACAGAGGTGAGGGCCAGTGTGTTGTCCCCGCCACCTGCTGCCCTCAGCTCTTGCCACCCTGAAAGGTGTGGAAGATCCTCCAGGGCCTGTTTTCATTTTAAGCCCAAAAGCTGCACTGGGCACAAGGCCTCCAGCAGGTCCACAGCGTAGGAGGTGTGCTGGATGCCTGTCGCTCCCTTCCCAGAGGCGCTGGGGCCAGGGAGGGAGCCAGGCAGGGAGAGGTGTGGACTTAGGTGGGACTGCGGGGGTGGGAAAAGGCACAGGAAGTGCTGCCAACGCTTGTGGGTGAGAGAATTTGCAAGGAGATGAGGGTGGGTGATGTGCCCTTTACGAAGATTGTCCCCTCCCGGCCAGGGTTATGACACCCATTTAAACCGGGCCTGGCTGGGCCTGGTTGTGCACACCTGTAATCTGGAAGGCTGAGGCAGGAGGGACACAAGGTTAAGCTCCACCTCTGGGCAACTTAGCAACTTAGTGGAACCCTGTCTCAAATCAGAATAAAAAAGGGCTGGGAATGTAGCTCAGAGCCAAGGCCCTGGGCTTAATCAACATGCCCAAGGTCAAATTACCTCAGCTCAGACAGAAGTCGTCCTGGCCTGAGACAGACTCAAGTGGCCGCCATACCCCTGCTCACCTTCCATCAGAGGAGTCTCAAAGAGATGACCGATTCGGGGGAACCCCCATTCCACCATGCTCACGCCCCCAGGCACTGCAGCGGGGCCTGGGGTGGAGGCTGCGCCCATCAGCGAGCTAGTGGACTTCGGCAGCAAGCAGCAGGGTGAGGCCATAGCAGATGCCCCGTCCATCTCCCAAGGTCCCGCACGGGTGAGACCTGGAATCAACCTGCGGCTCCCCCTGGCATCACCTGCAGTCACTGAGCAAAGACTGAAGTCACTGACAGTGCCTCAGGGGCAGGCCACCCACCTAAGCGGGACCGTGTTCCCTCTGCCGCCACCACCTTGCGCCTCCTTTTGGGCGCTGCTCCCTGCCCTGCCCAGCAGCCTGTTGAGCACAAAGAATGAAACTCAGGCCTCCTGTTCTCAGACGGAGCTCCACCCTGGAGCGACACAGCGTGGGTGGAATGTGCGTCCCAGAATGACAGGCTGGCTTCCCAAGAGCCCCGAGTACAGCGGGAATCTGCGATGAGGGGACCCGTTTGAACCTAACGATGCCCCCATTTTACAAGAGTAAACTGAGGCTTGAAGACAGAGGTACCTCTACCGGAGTCGTGCAGAGCAGGGGGTCCCTGCTGTGGTCTTCCCTCTCTGCTGACCCTGCCCTGCCTCTTCTGATCCCCCAGAGACCAGAATCCTCTGTGACAAGGTCGGGACTTTTCCAGTGGGATTTTACTGAGAAAATCTAGGGAAACAACATGGAAATAGAATAAAAGAAACAACACAGCGTTGTGCTGAAAAGTGGGCACAGGCTTGGTGGGCGTTGGGTATTGACTCCAGTGGAGGCAACCTATAACAAGATCCTAGGGCCCTAATGTGACCTGGATGCTGTCCTGGTCTCTGTCATAAGCTCTGTGATCCATGTAAGGTCATCCAGTCCTGGAAAACCCCCTTGGGCCACTAGATTGTTCTGTTCTTTTTAAAAAAAAAAAAAATGCAGGGTCTCACTCTATAATCCAGGCTGATCCTGAACTCACTATGGAGCCCAAACTCATGTGCCTCAGCCTCCCAAGTGCTGGGATTATAGGTGTGTGCCACCACACCTGGCTAATTTTTATTCTAGGGAATCAAACTCAGGACTTTGTGCTTGCTAGACCAGCGCTCTAACCACTGAGTTATTCCCCAGGCCGTTTGCTTTTGTTCTGTGTTCTGTCTACTCTCCTGTGGTCAGTGCCTGTTGGAGACACAGGAATAGGCCAGTGGGCAGACCAGACTGAGCTGGAGACAAAGCCCCCTGGCCTATGGGCACCTTGTGGGCTTGAACACAGTTGTGACTCTTTTTTTTTTTTTTTTTTTTTTTTTTTTTTTTGTGGCACTGGGGATTGAACTAGGGACCTTCACGGTGAACCATTTCTCCAGTCCTTATTTTAACTTTTAAAACGTTTGAAATGATCTCACTAAGTCAATAATTTGTTCAGACTGGCCTTGAACTTGTAATCTTCCTGCCTCAGCCTCCCACGGTGCTGGAATTACAGGCATGCACCACCACAGGGGGTGTTTGAAATGGGACTCTGGCTAGCCCACCCCACAGAGAGCCTGCTGAGCAGAGGGGCTAATGTCTCAAGTGGTCCGTGCCGGTGCCGGAGGGCTCCCTGGAGGAGATGCTGGGGGAATGCTTTATCCTGTCTGCAGACGGAAGTGGGGACTACAGTGTCCTGGGCAGCTGGCCAGTCTACCATGGGCTGTATGTTCCCCTCCCCCACTCATGTGCTGTTGTCTTAACCCCCAGAGCCTCAGTAGGCCACCTTATTTGGAGACAGGGTATGCAGAGAGATAATAAAATGGAGCCAGCCAGGTCCAG
Source organism: Ctenodactylus gundi (assembly GCA_004027205.1). Lineage (NCBI taxonomy): Eukaryota > Metazoa > Chordata > Mammalia > Rodentia > Ctenodactylidae > Ctenodactylus > Ctenodactylus gundi. The sequence continues at coordinate 633,038 of PVKB01000560.1, read as the reverse complement.
TGGCACAGGCCTGTAAGCTCAGCACTACTGGAGGCTGAGGCAGGAGATTTGCAAGCTCTAGTCCAGCCTGAACAATGCAGGGACTTAGGCCCTTTTTCCAAAATAAAAATTTTAAGATTGGATCAACCTAAAATAAATGATCCCAGCAAGAAGTGGCCAGCTGAAATGAAAAGAAATGAAAAGAAACTTCTCAGAAAAAGAAACAAATGGCCAACACATGAAAAAGTGTTCTTCAGCCCTGGCCGTCAGAGAAATGCAAGTAGAAACAACGTTGAGGTCTCGCCTCACCGCAGTGAGAATGGCCGACATCGAGAACTCAAAAATCAACAACTGTTGGCAAGGGTGGGGGGAGAAAAGGAACTCTGCTGCGCCGCTGGTGGGAGTGCAATCTGGTACAACCATTATGGAAAGTAGCCTGGAAGTTCCTTAGAAAGCTGAGAATAAAAATTCCATTTGATCCAGCTACTGCTCTACTGGGCATGTTCCCAAAAGAAATAAAGTCAACATACCTAAAAGACACACGCATATCCGTGTTGTAGCAGTATAATTCCTAATAGCCAAATCCTGAAAACAACCTATCTGCCCATTCATACAGGAATGGCTAACGGAGATGTGGTACCTAGACACTACGTAGCCATAAAGAAAGACAGATATGAAGCGTTTGAACGAAAATGGGGCCACCTAGAGTCAATACTGCTCAGTGAAATGGACTAAGCACAAAAGACTGACTACAGATGGGTGTGCCTCTTGTGAAATGCGCAAAAATAACAACACATAACGTCCCCAACATGAATGACAGTGGTGGAATAGGAAGGGGTGAGCCTCTGAAAAAGCGGTGGACATAGATGCTTACTGACTCCCCAGACCCCACGGTTCTAATGTGTTACAGAATTTGGAATTCATGTATCTACAAAAAATGTTAAATTTTATGTCATGTGAATTTTTTGCCACAATAAAATTTTTTAAATAAAGAAAGAAGTTAAGAACCAAAAGAAAAAAGAAAAAAGGGAGGTGGCCGCCTACAGCTGAGAGCCCGGGGCAACCAGCCTTCCAGCCCTGCAGCCCCAGGCTCCCCATGTGGCTGGAGTCACGTGGCTCCTCCTCCCTACAGCCCTGGCCTGCAGCTTACCTGCCCCAGGCCAGGGTGGGGCCAGCCTGTGCCTGTCTCTCCTTCCTGGTACGCTCCAGGTGGAATCCCCCTAGACAGCAGTGGGATAGGCCTCTTCCGGGGTTTGTGACCCCCCAGGGAGGGGGAGGAAGGGGCCGCGTCCCCAGCGCACCAAGCCCCGGCTCACAGCCCCCTCTTGCCCAGAACACTGGACTCCCTCACTCCGGAGTGTGGCTGGCCGGTAGGCCTCTCCTCTCTTCCAGCCCCTGAAATCCCCGGGAATAGCACGAGGCTCGGGCCTGGTCCCAGGGTGGGACTGTGAGCTTCCTGCGCAAAGCTTGTGGGTTTTCTTTCTTCTACCTTTCCTTCCCTCATAACGCTTAAATTGCATCCCGGAGCCCGTGCACCTGAGGCCCACAATGCACCCTGAGTGTGGAGCCCCCCGCAACTGCCCTCTGGCTCCCAGACCCAGCGCGGCGCAGGGCAACAGGACATGAGCTTGCTGCCAGCCCCTTCTCTGGGACAGGAGTCCTTCTGGACTTGGGCACTGGGGGCTAGTTGTCCTCCACCCCCAGATCAGTGCCTGCCCCCTCAACCCCTGACCACAAACATCTGTAGCCCTGGCCAGCATTCTCGGCCTCTGTCCCCGAGCTGTCCTGCCACCCTCCCCGCAAGGAGCCAAAGGTTAGAGCCAGGGCCTCTGGAGCAGGAGCCGTGGCAACTTTTCTGAAAGTGAAAGTGTGGAGCCCGGTGAGAGGGCGCGGCGGGGGCGGGGTCTAGGGCTCGAGGCGGCGCTGGACGCGCTGGGAAGTCCCAGCTGTCGGTCACTCGCCTACATTGCTCTGGAGGTCCCATGCCTGAGCCTGGCTTCTCCCCAGCACCTCTGCCAGGGCCGTGTTTGCTCACTCGGGAGCAGGTATGACCGGGCAGGTGGGGCAGGAGGGTTCCGGGTGCCTGGGACTATGGACAGGTGGGGCAGGAGGGCACCAGTGCCTGGGACTGTGGGTGAGGACTCAGGGACTGGGCTGTTCCAGCTCTGCTAAAGCCCCGGCTGGGCGCCCTGGCTAAATAGGCTGGAATGCTAGTTCAGCTCAGCAGACACCTACCCCTCGGAAAGCACGGGACACACCTGTGGGCGCACACACTCACACACGGGCCAGGAGACGGCGCCTCAGAGACACGTACACCCTAGAATGCCACGCCTGTCGGCAGACACTCAGACCAACACATACAGATGAAAAGACAACGCACACCCACCCAAGCATGCACCCACACGCAGGCCTGCGCGGGCACCTGCCGAGTACCGGCGCTACACCCCAGGGAGGCTGAGGTTGGAAGATCACAAGTCTGAGGCCAGCACCACAAAAAAAAAAAAAGGTAAATAAATAAATAAATAAATAAGTCTCTGCTCCAGGCAGCTCCTGGTCCAGGGCACGAGGGTAGAAATGCCCCGAATCTCGTCACCATCCCTTGGTCATGGCAGGAGGGTCGCCTAGGACCGGGACTAGGTGTGGACCGGGCGCCGACTCTGTGCTGGTCGGGAAGGTGGCCCAGAGGAGGAGTGGGCAGCCGGGCAGCAGGCCGCGGTCCCTGCCGGCAGGAAGAACGTCCAGCAAAGGCGTGGGGGGAGGCGAGCGCTTCTGAGAGCCCAGAGCCGGCGGGGGCTATGGACGAGGCGTGAGGACCACCGAGTGGCAACCTAGGGAGGAGCCTGTGCTTCTGGGGTGATGGCAGCCAGGGGAGTTCCGTGTGTGACGGCTTCTATAAAGGGAGTGTTTTTATTTTATTTTATATTGCTTTTTTGTTTTTAGGACAAGAGATGCAGCCCAGGGCCTCACTCAAGCTAGACAAGTGCCCGACCTCTGAGCCAAACCCTTTTTATCTTGAAACTTTCTAGGTTTCCCATGTTGGCCTTCAGCTGGAGATCTTCCTGATTCAGTTTCCTGAGTAGATTACAGGTGTGAGCCATGATACTCGGCTAAGGGGCTGCATGTCTTTTTCTACTAGGCTTGGCTGGGGTATAGGAGAGTTATTGATTTTCTTTGCAAAATCAACATATGAAACTTAAAAATTCTCCTGTTAGCTCCCATGATTTTCAGTCTTAGATTGTCTTTTTCTAAGTAAGTGTTGGATTTATTTACTTATTTATTTTTCCGAGGCAAGATCTCACTCTGTCATCAGGGTTGCCTTGGGCTCACAGAAATCCTCCTGCATCGGCCTCCAGAGTGCTGGGATTACCCGCATGTGCCGCTGTGCCTGGCTAATTTTTTTTTTTTAAATGTGATGCTTGGAAATTGAACCCAGGCCCTTGTGCCTGGTAGGCATGTGCCCTCGCCGCTGGGCTATGCCCTCTTCCCCCCAGCGTTAGATTTGATAAGGGAATGTGACAGTTTACCTGTTCCTCCTCAGTACGTGCAGCTACTGGGGCGGGAGGAACGGTATGGCGGTTAAAGTGCTGGCCTAGCAAGCTGAAGTCCCTGAGTCCGATTCCCCAGCACCACATAAGCCGGGCGTGGGGGCGCACGCCTGTGATACCAGCACTTGGGAGGCTGAGGCAGGAGGATTGCTATGAGTTCAAGGCCACCTAGTCTCCATAGTGATTTCAGGACCAGCCTGAATTACAGAGCAAGACTCTGTCTCAAAAAAAAAAAAATGGTTTTTTGCAGCTGTTTTTTGCCTTATTGTCTGACTGGCTCTTGCAGGCAAAGGTGGCAAAGCCCCAGTGAGATGGGCACACAGCCTTGGAGAGGACGCGTAGCCTGCAGGAAAACACAGGAGGCCAGCCGCTCCAGCAAGGCTGGCGCCCCAGGGCAGAACAGCAGTCAGGAGGCTGCGAGCAGGCGGTAGGAACGGCAGGTGGGGACGTAAGAGGGGACAGTCTGCCCTGCCTACAGTGGCTACTTCTGAGCCTTTTTTTCGGGGTTGGGGGAGTATAGTACTGGAATTTGAGCCCAGGACCTTCATGCTGAGCTACATCCCCAGCCTGTATTTCTGATTATAAGACAGGTCTCGCTAAGTTGCCAGGTTTCCCAGACTACACTCAGACTTGCCGTCGTCCTGACTCAGCCTCCCAGAGTGCTAGGATTCCAGGCCTGCACCACGGGGCCTGCCTCCCATCTTCTTTTCACTTTCTGAGACAGGATCTTGCCAAGTCATCTTTTGTCCAGACTTAGTTCGAACTCACCCTCCTGCCTCAGCCTTCCAGAGTGCCAGGATCGTCTCTTCGGATTTCCAAGGAGGGGCAGCAGGTCACTCCCAGGGAGATGTGGGACGGGTGTCGGGGGCACAGACGGGCGACTGGGAGGTTGACAGCGGTGCAGGAAGGAAGGTCTAAGCGCAGCGAGTCTGGGGCCAAGCAGGGCTGGAGCCCATGCCCAATTCTTCCCTCACAGCCAAGGTGCCCAGGGGCGGAGTATCCAACGAGACCGGGTCTTGCCTTATAGTCCAGGCTGACTCTGAACTTGCTACGTAGCTAATCACGGCAATCATCTTGCCTCAGCCTCCTGAGTTCTGGGATTACAGGCATGCCCAGCTAATCTCTGTGTGGTGCTGGGAAGTCGAACCCAGGGCCCTGTGCATGCTAGGTAAGTGCTCTAACCACTGAGCAACACCCCCACCCTGATGATCATAACTTCTATGTGACATTCCTGTCACTGCCCCTGGACCTGCGGTGGGTATGGTGGCCTGTCCTGGACAGTGGTACCTTGGGCAGCACTGAGGCAGGCTTTCCGTGGACTCTTAGAGCCATGGCGACCAGGAGACAGACAAAGAGCCAGAGAAAGGTCCTGTGGGCACTGGGGTGAGGCACAAGGGGAGAGGCCCAGCCAGAGCCAGAGAGGAGGGAGAGCAGGGACGCACCAACCAGGCCACTGGGCACCAGCAGGCAACTGGCCAGGCCGCCTGGGAACCAGAGAGGGTCCCTTACACTGAACAGCTCACCCTGCCTCCAGGCTACACCTTGGGATGATGGGATGACTAGGTGGGGGGATGGGTCAAGGCTTCCAGGTCTGGGGACCTCGCCAAGACTTAGGGAGCAGAGAGGTCTGGGGGCATCTATCCAGGAGGCTGGCAATGCAGGAGTCCAATGGGGAGGCCCATGATGCTGGACTGGACGGGAGGCGGGGGAGGGCCTGCCACCCACACACCAAGGTGAGAAGCCGCAGGCGGGTCAACCCAGAAAGCGAGGCCTCTGAGCACCAGGCCCTGAGGCTCCCTGTGGCCGACCAGGGGGGTAGCCACAGGAGGGTTTAAAGCAGACAGTGGGTCATTTGGACTGGGGAAGTTTTCTTGTTTTGTTTATTTTTGTCTTTGAGGGCCTTCACACTAAACTACATCCTCAACTAATTCTCAGTTTTTGATTTTGAGACAGGGTCTCACTACATCGCCCAGGCTGGGCTCAAACCTGCAATCCTGCCTCAGCCTCCCAGAGTGCTGGGATTACAGGCCTGTGCCTCAGGGTGGAAGAGGAAGATTAAGTTTGGTTTGGTTTGAAATCTGGGAGCACAGCTCAGCAGTGAGAAAACATGCCCCACGTGTGACCCTGGATTGGATTTCCCAGCACCACATAAAAATTAGCCAGGAGTTGGCCCATGCCTCTCTGTAATCCCAGCACTCAGTAAACTGAGACAGGAGGATTACCATGAGTTGGATAGTAGCCTGGGCTACACAGTGAGTTCAGGAACAGCTCAGATTATAACGGAAGACCTTGTCCAAAAAAAAAAAAAAAAAAAAAAAAAAAAGTGGCTTGGGCAAGTGCTAGGAGCTTTAGAGACAAAGGTGATGTGGTGACAGCCCAGGGCCCACCAGCCCACCCGCGGCCCTCCAGTGCTAGTGAAGTTTGGGAAAATGTGGTTGAGCAGGCTGAGTGAGCCCTGGGCCTCCTCCGGTACCCATGCCAGCCCTCCTTGCCCCTGGGCTCCCCAGACTCCCTGGGAGAGGACCCCAGACTTAGGCCACCTCTCCTTTCTTGGGGTTTGTTCTGTGCAGGAAAGAGAACTTATCAGACAGCATGTTGAGCCCCACAGAGCCAGGCACACAGGCTTCTGCTCCAGCGCAGCCTGGCCCCCCCACGCCCATGGTTGGAGCCAAGCCCCGGACCCTCTCCTATTTCCATATCTGTGAAATAGGACAAATGACACCCCAGCTCTGTTGTCATGGCAATCTGATCTAAGTCAGGCACACGCGGAACTTACTAAGTGTGAAGGCCTTCCCACGAAGGCAAGCCCACCCATCCTATCCTGACATCTTGGGACAGGGAGCCCAGCGCCCAGCAGGGAGGTGCAGCCCTAGCTGGACCTCTCCCTGCCGACGCAGCCCCCCCGGCCAGACACTGATGGACTTCAGGGGAAGGGTTGAAGAGTGGCCACCCGGCCAGCCTCCTGCCACGTGGGGGTCAGGTCTCCGTGGGGTAGGGTCCCTGAACTCTGGCACCAGTCAGGACAATGACCTGTGGCTGGGGTGGGGCTGATAAGGCCCCCATAAATCACTTGGGTCTGTCTCCCTTTCTGGGCCTCCTTCCAGTGGCCCAGTACCTCCGGAGAGCAGCCTGAGGAAGGAGGTCCAGCTGGTCCCTGGAGAGTAACCTGGCCGGAGAGTGGGGTAGACACGGGTCTGGGCCCTGCCCGTCACTCAGTCGGTCCACCAGCTTGGGATGGGGGAGAGTTGTGGGAGGAGGTTGCAAGAGAGGCGTCTTCCTGCCTGGTGTCAGCTGAGGGTCCAGTGCTAGGCCCAGCCTAGGCCTGTACCCTGCAGCACGCGTGGCAGGGAGCCCCAGGGAGGAGTTGGGGGCCCTGGTCCTCCTCCTGGCCTCAGTTTCCCCAAGGGCAGAGTGAGACCTTGCTGGCTTGTCCCTGCCTGCCTAGGCCTCAGTTTGCACAGCGAATGAGCTGATGTGGCCTGCAGGGGCGGCCAGGAAGCTCCTCCTCCTCCTCCCACCCAGTTGAGTGCAAAGGCAGAGAAGCAAACAAGAGCAGGGCCTGGGCGAGCTGTGCCCCGCATGCCCTTGGGACCCCCGCCCCCTCCGTTGGATGAAGGTAGAGGGTAGGGAGAGGGGAGGTACAGTGGAGGGACATCTGGAAAGGCCAACCCCTGGTTAAATATAGACCCGAGGCTCCTCCCTCTCCCTCAGGCTGTGGGCTTCCTGGCCATGATAAGCAGTAGGGTGGCCAGGGTGGCGGGGTCAGTGCCCTTGGGCCCCACGGCACCTCCTCTAGCTCTGTGGCACTGGGAAGGGCGGACACCCACGGAGACCCTGCCTTTCCCTTGGAGTAGGAGAGGGCAGGCCTTTCGGGATTGCGGTGAGCAGGGTGAGAACGGGGCTTGGAAAGCAAGGACACAGGCTGCGGAAGGGGGAAAGCGGGCATCTGAGGCCTCGAGACCCTAAAGTCCCAGAAGCCCCGGATGTGGTCACTGGGCCCTGCGCTGTGTTGGCGGTGGTGAGGGCTGTGCCTCAACTCTTCCCTCCCACTACAGTGGGAAGGTCTGGCTGGGCAGGCTTCTTGGGAGGGCACGGTGGTGTCGGGGCAGGCTTCCTAAGGGGAGCTGTTGGCATTACAGCACGAGCTGCCATCTGGCACACAGATGCACTAGCCCAGGCTTGGCCTTCTGAAGCTGCCATTATTATGGGCCCACGGTTGGCACTGTCAGGAAGGCCTCCCTGACCTAGCCTGGGTCTGGCCCAGTCCCATAGGACTGGCACAGGGTTCTGTCTGCTCCTTGGGGCTGGGCACCCTCCAGCCATTCTGAGCCTCCTTCTTGCCCCCAGATCTCCTGCTATCAAGATGCCATCTCCAGAGACCGTGACCCCAGGACTGGAACCACAAAGCCCCAAAGATCCTGGGGAACTGCAGGCTACAGTTCGGGGCACTCGGCGGATAAGCAGCGGGAGTGAGCTGAGGACCCACCGTGAGGACACCATGAAGCTGGGACTGGGCCCCTTCCGGCGGGCCTTCTCCTGGGCAAATCCCCGTGCTTCCACCTCGGCTTCCAAGGAGCACGTGGGCCCACAGCGGCAAGGTTCCCGCCTGTTCCAGTCCTTCAGGCGTGCCCCGGAGGGTGGGCCGGTTGCAGGCCTGTCCCCAGTGGCTGCTGTGCCAGAGGAGCGCCCCGTGGTCATGGATGGTGTCAGCCGGCAGCTGTCTACCCCAGCTGGGCCTGTGCCACTGGAACAGCAGGCAGGTGAGGGCCTCCCAAATGACACAAGGGAAAACAGGCCAGAGAGGGCAGCAACTGAGCCCTGGCTGCCGAGGCCCACCCGAGTCACCTACGCCAGGTCCCTGCACAGCTGCCCTTCCGGTTCGCGCTGAGGGGACCCCAGCAGGTACATGCAAGGCAGGGCACACAACTGGGATGTGGACCCAGATCTAGGGAACTCTCGCCTTGGCATGACTCACAGCCTCGCTCTTAGCCACACACAGGCCGTGTACACGGCACTGACTCCGACCCACAGTCTTAGAGGTGCCAGGGAGCCACGGCCGCCTGGAGAAGAGGCTGGGGACTGCCCAGAGGTCTCGTTGGCGCAGGGCCCTGCACCAGGCTGCAGGAAGACGCAGAGGCTCCTGGGGCGTGGATGTGACAGAGGGCAGAGCACCTGGAGATGCTGATTCCGGACTTTAGGGCAGGAGCCTGAGCACTGCAGGACGTGCCCGGCCTGGGCTCGGGCCCTGTGAGACCTGCAATCAGGCCTGGCCCAGCTGAGCTGGGGTGGGGCTGGGCAAGAACACAGTGGCGCTGTGCAGCAAGGTAGGGGCTGATGCAAATCCCTCTTTTTGGCTGCATTTGGGGCCCAGATTCTGCCTCTTCAAACTGCAGGGCTGGAGAACTAGTACAGTGGTTAGCCTATGTGTTTGATTCCCCGGGACCCCATAAGCAGGGCATGGTGGTGCCCGCCTACAATCCCAGTACTTCGGGAGGCTGAGGCAAAAGAATTGCTGTGAGTTCAAGGCCAGCCTGGGCTACACAGCGAGTTCAAGACCAGCCGGGGCTACAGAGCGAGACCTTGTCTTAAATGAACAACAAAACAAAACAAATAAGTGACTGTGAAGGAAGGTGGACTGTTCCTGGAGGATGGCCGTTCCTGGAGAAGGCCTTCACCTGGGCTTGGGGCGTCTGGGAAGTGCTGGACAGCCCAGCCCGTAGGAGCTTAGCCGCAGGCCCAGGGTCGTAGGTTGGTCCCTCCATCACTGCCCCTCCTTTTTACTTATTTTGAGACAAGGTCTCATTAAGTTGCCCAGGCTGGGCTCATACTCGTGACCCTCCTGCCTCAGCCTCCCTGAGCGCTGGGCTCTCAGGCCAAGCCCAGCCCACAGCCCTGGTATTTGCTCCTGCAGGAGGCAAATCGGTCGCTGACCTCATCACGGAGAGGCACCTGCTGGCAGCCTTTGAGCAGCTGCGACACCTAGAGGCCCAGCTGGTGGCCGAGAAGGCCTCCCACACCTTTGAGCAGGACCCCACGGCCTTTGCCAGACGCGCCATGGACTTGTGCCTGCATTACGATGGGCTGGGCGCTGAGATGGGCGCCATCGTGCGGGAGACGCTGGGTCCGGACGGCGTGCACGCGGAGACCCTCACCGAGCTGGCCCAGGTGGTGCTCGCGGAAGAGCAGGCCCACCCGGCGCCCCCCGCGGACGGCGACTTCCTGCGGACCCCACGCCGCTGGCGCCAGCACTGGGAGGACGCTGTGCGGCAGAGCGCGCTGGAGCGCGTGCAGGGCACCGGCACGGACGCGGCGCCCGGGGCTGCCGAGGGCGCCATCGGCCTGGCCCAGCTGCTGGCCGAGCTGGGCAGCTCGGTGCGCGGCGACCTGCAGAAGGTGCGGCTGGAGGTGCAGCACGCATACGCGGCCGCCAGCTTCCCCGCGTGGGAGACCTACCTGCGCGCCTTCCACGACGCGGTGGCCCGGCGCCTGCAGGAACTGGCGCGCGCGGCCCGCGGCTGCGAGCAGCTCTACCTCCTGCTGGACTGGGCCGCCAACGTCTACGGCAGGTGAGGCCGGGCAGGGTGGCCCCGGGCGAGGGGGTCTGGCCCTGGGGAAGCACCGGAAGGGGCTGGTGGCAGGGCGCCTGGCACACAGGAACACGGACGGTCATCCCTTTGTGTTAGTCCCGTTGTAAAGAGCCACCCAGGTGCCGGCTCCCGAAGCCAACGCCTCAGGGTCTCTGGGGAGGTTTCAGCGGAGCGGGGAGCCCGGCAGCAGGGCTCACGGTAGTCCTTGACGGCCTGTGCCCAAGACCGGCCGGGAAAGGGACGCCTCACAGGCCGGTGCAGAGTGCGATCCCAGCACTCTGGGAGGTTGCGACAGGGGATCGCAGGTTTGAGCCCAACGTGGGCCTAAACTTAGCAAGACCCAGCCTTGAAATCAAAACCAGAAGGAACTGGAGGAATAGCACAGCCATTAGCGCGCTTCCCTAGGAAGCTCAAGGTCCTGAGTTCAAGTCCCCAGCACCACAAAAGCCAGGTGATGTTGCTCGCCATTAATCCCAGCACTGGGGAGGCTGAGGCGGGAGGATTGCCGTGAATTTGAGGCCAGCCTGGGCTCCATAGCAAATTCAGAACCAGCCCAGATGACAGAGCAAGACCCTATCTCAAAAGAGAGAGAGAGAGAGAGAGAGAGAGAGAGAGAGAGAGAGGGCTGGGGTGAAGCCAGAGTGAGCACTCTAGTTTCCATTCCAACACTGGAAAAAGGCCTCTCTAGGTAAGATACCCCCCTCCCCGGGGCCCGCAGCAGGGGTGCACCCCCACATTTCCCTTTGGATGCTCCTGTGGCTTTCACTTCTGTCTGCACCTGGGAGCAGGCAGATTACCTCCCAGGATGAGCCGGTCCCCAGGAGTGGGCACAGGGCTTCATGGTCCCACCTCTCTCTGTCTGCTCTGGGAGCAGGGTTGGGTGGTGACCGGTCCCTGAGCTGTGTGGCGTGTCTGTGGGGTGGGGAGTGCCTAGAGCCTGGCCTCAGGGCCCCCCCAACTGTGAGGGTAGAGGTCGCCCCAGGCAGCCTGGCAGAAGTCCATCTGGATGTTTCTTTAAGTGCTCTGATCAGGACCAGCTGGTGGTCCCAGTGCCAGGAAATCCAGAGGAATCCAGAGGTCACCACTCCCGGGGAGGGAGAGTGGTGGCGCACTGACTGCTGGCGGGCAGGAACCCGAGTTCAGGGCCCTGTCTTTAGACTCTGAGCCAAGGGCTGTGGGGTCGCCGTTGCACACCAAAGCCCCGGCCTGGCCCTCGGCCCTTCACACCCGCTCTGCTTCCCAGTCCTGACTTCCTGGACGCCCCTGACCCGGCTCTGCCCAAGGAACCGCTACCCCCACTGCTAGCGCCTGACCTGTGGTCGCAGCTGGAGAGCGACTACACCAGCTTTCTGGAGGTGAGACCCACTGGGCTCACGGTCCGGGTGAACCCGCCTGGGGGCCGGACCTCCCCACCGGGAGGGTCTCGCTGCGGGTCCAACGCCCACTCCCGTGCCCCTTCCCAGACCAAGATCGCCAGCTGCTTCGACGGCATCCTGGAGCTGGAGCGCAGCCGCTGGGCGGCAGCAGAGGCCCCGGAAGTGCTGCAGGGCCGGTACCACTCGCCGCTGTCCACGGACGTGCACATGGTCCGTCCCGAGGCGCGGGGCCAGGATTGGGTGCAGCTCGGGCGCACTGGGAACCCCGGAGCTGTCAGATTCAGTTCTAGGCGGCCCCGGGTGGAAGTCCCAGGGGCGGGGGGTGTTGGGACCCGGGACGCAATGCGAGGCAGTTCCGCGGGTGGCCTCGGGTGGGCGGTAGGTGACGCTCCTCTTGGGTCGGGGCCCCGGGACGCTGGCGTCGCACTGCGGGAGGGGCTGGCGACCTCCGCGGGCCACCGGCGGGCCGGATGTATGGGGCCGGAATCTCCACCGCAGCTCGTGGCGGAGCACGCGAGGGCGGCCAGCGCCATCTCCACGGAGCTGGAGGCCACCACCCTGCGGATCTGCGCGCGGGCGCTCGGCCGCTTTGTGCCCAGGTACGCAGCCCGGCCTGGGGCCTGCACGGGGCCCGACGGGCAGCGGAGAGGTAACCAGCCTCGGTCCTCCGCCCCCAGGTTCCAGACGGCTTTTCTGGACTCGGAGGCGGCGAGCGAGGCGCACCTGGGCGCCTACCTGAACGCCTGCGCGGAGCTGAGGTAGGGCCCGGTGCCGCCAGCAGGGGCGCGCGAGCGCGGGAAACCGGGTCCCCGCTCCGGCCCGGTTCCCGCCCTAGTGCTCGCGAGGGGGTCGAAGGCGGGCAGAGGCGCAGAGGTCCGGGCTCCCCTCCTGGGCTGCTGCTTTCCGCCCTTCGTCCCAGCGGGCCTTCTCCTTTTCCCTTTCCCGGAAGAAACTGAGCTACGCCGGGCGTGCGGACTGGGTCCCTCCCTGGGGTCCTGCAGGGACTGGTCCCTGTGGTCGATTTCAAGCCAGCCTTGGAGTCCTCACTGCACACGTGGGCACAGACTCTGGGCCACCCTGTCTGCGGCCAGGTCCCAGCTGCTCTGGGACAAGTCACTCTGTCTCTCTGCCTCTTTCCTCCTTTGACTAATGAGATCAGAGCACCTGCTGCGGGCCGCAGGGAGCTGACGCCCCAGGGTGGGGTCCCCCGCGTTCTGGCACCAGGGACTGGCTTCGTGGACGACAGTTGTCCACAGGTGGGGTGGGTGGCACTAGGCTCAGCTCCACTCGGGTAGGCAGGCGTTAGATCCGCATAAGAGACTCACGCCCTAGGTCCACTGCAGCTCAGTAGAGCTCGTGCTCCCGTGGGCATCTGATGCTGCGGCTGACGAGAGCTGGAGCGATGGACAGTGTAAATCTTCCAGCGCCGGCCGCCCTCACCTCCCGGCACGTCCTGGGCCCTGGTGCCAGGTGCACGCCACCCCGTGGTGCCCGCAGGAGCACTTCTGCCTGCCACGCTATGTCACAGGCTGTGGAGATCAGACACAGCACAGTCCTCAGGTTCCTCAACAGTGAAACAAGGACTGTTCACTTTTCGGGGGCAGAGGGCAGTGGGGGGTATGTGCCAAGCACGGCCAAGCTGCACTGACATGTCACCAAGGGGGCCGAGGGTCTGCCTCACAGTTACGAGAGGAGAATTCTGCCATAACTGGGCTCTGACCGCCCCGCTGGCTGCCCCTTTGTGATCACTCACTGGGATTTGTTGCTGTCCCCACACACGACCCTGCCCTCAGGGCTACTCCCCCGTGCAGTTCCAGGAGCTGCCCTTCACCTTATAGTCTAAATGAGTGCAGCGGGTGCAGGGCTCAGCCTGCGGGGCTGTCTGCTGGTCCCTGCTCCCCAGCCAGCTCCCCTTGGTCCACCTAATCTTGTGCCCTGCGTCCTCTCCAGGACCAGTCTTCTGGCCAGGTTCCCAGGAACCCTACAGGAGGTGGAGAAGGCCCTGGTGGCTGCTACCCAGAGCTTCCAGAAGCACTTGCTCCGGGGCTTGCAGTGTGATGTGCAGGTGAACGGGACCAGCCTTCCCCTCCCACTTGCCGTGTCCCCTTTCCCTAGTGCCTTCTGCTCCCTGGAGCCTGAGGCCAGGGCCTGGGGCAGCCTCAGGAACAGGCGTGTTAGGAGGAAGCCTGGGGCCCTAACACCCCACCTAGGTGGGGACTTGGGAAAGGCCTCCATTCTCCCTGCAGTCCCCATCCCCAGCACCCAAATCTAGAGTGGCAGGCCCCAGGAGCCTGACTGGGGCCCCGCACTCAGCTTTCCAGGTGTCCTCGAGGTGAGGGAAGTATGACCTAGCTAGCCATACTCACACCCCACCCCTGCCGAAGCTCTGGGCCTGGCGAGGCACTCTGGGAAAGGCCCACTGACATAATCAGTGGCCCAGAAGGGATGACAGCAGGGAACCCAGCGAAGGTCATCGGGAGTGATGCGTGGGGCTCTCTCCCACACACGCACCCCTTTCCCACCCCAGCCACTCTTCAAGGTCGTGTGCATTAAGAGCTGGCTGACACAGGACACACTGTGTCCCCTCATGGAGAAGGTTGTGGCCTTTACACACCACCTCAAGTATGTGGCTTCACCCATGGCACAGGTATGGCAAGGAGAAAGCCCTGGGCAGGGATATGCCCAGGGCCAGGGCCGAGGCCTTGGGCCCTGACCTTGACCTCACTGTCCAGGAGCTATTGCATGAAGTGCATCGATATGTGGTTCGCGAGTACTTGGCACAGGTGCTGAGGCCACGCAGGAGGTTCCGGGGCGAGGAGCGCGTGCTGGGTGCCCAGAAGATGAACCAGGACGCTCAGGCCATTGGCAGCACCTTCCAGGGCTTGGTAGGAGCAGAGCCTGATGCCCCCGAAGCATTTCTCAGTCGCACAGGCCTGTCATCCGGGTAATCTGGGAGACTGAGGCAGGAGGATTGAAATGTCCAGCCCAGCCGGGGCAATTGAGCGACTTAGTGAGAGCCTGACTCAAAATCAGAACTGAAAAACAGGCTGGGATGTCAGTCAATGTGAACACCCTGGGCTGTCTTCCCAGGACCCTGCCCCGCCCCCACCACAGCAGAGAATGCCAGCAGTGGGTGAGGAAGGGGACAGCTCTGGGACACTCCCTCTCCCCCAGGCGGAGAATGCTGGATGTTTGGCCCAGCAAAGATGGTTGGGTGTGGGTTAGCACGTGCATACCTTTTCCGGAGCATCTGGTGAAGGAAGCCAGGTTGCGGGCTGCCTGGCGGTCCAGGCCTGGGGGAGCCCTCGCTCCATGCCAGACCACAGCCTTTCCTGCCAATGTAGCCCCTTCACACACCCCCTCATCTGGGCTGCTCGGCCCCTCTCACGGGGTTCCAGGCAGCACTTACCAGCCCCAGCATCGGCCTTCCTTTGTGTGCAAGCGAAACCCACGCTGTGGGGGGCATGGCGCCGATGGGCACGGTGCTGGGATGTGCCCTGGAAGCCCGCCCAGGCCCCTCCCGTGGGGGCACGTCTCTGCAGGCACACTGTGGCTGTCACAAGACTGGGGCTCCGGGGGAGGTAACCCACCAGCACCCCTCTGCTGGTCTCTGAAGGGCTCCGAGGCTGCGTGGCTGGAACTGGCCATCCCGTGCGTGGCCGAGATCCTGGGTGAAACTTACAAAGACGACATCCAGCGACACCTGAAGGCGCTTATCCAGGGCTACCCCGACATCAGGTCTGTAGCTCCTGCTCCCTGACGAGGGTCTGAGGCAGAGTCAGGAGTCAGCCGGGTATTAGGTGCTCAGGTCTTGTGGAGAACTCAAGAGACGGAGGAGCCAGCTCTTTGGGGCAGGTGGGGATCCCCCCACCCCGGCTGAATCTCTGATCTCCTGTGTGCGCCTGTGCCGGTGGACAGCACCAGGAGGTTGGCAGAGGACAGCCAGCCGAGTGCCCATCCCGCACTCTCTCACCCTCTTGTGGTTTCGTTTTTGTTCTGTTTCTTCTTTGTCAGACTGAGGATCGAGCCCAGGGCCCTTGCCAATTTTTATTTTCATTTTGGCCTAGCTGAGTTGCCCAGGCCCAGGCTGGACTGGAATTTACAATCCTCCTGCCTCAGCTTCCCAGGGTGCTGGTCTTACAAGCTCCCGACTCTCCCCCCTCCGCACCCATCAGCCCTACTGAGGTGGGGGTATTGCCCCTAGAATGGGAAGGAGGCAAGCCCTCCCCAACCCCTGCCGACGAGCCCTTCGGAAGCCCGGCCTTGAGTTAGGAGGGGCATTGAGTCATCAGTGCGTGGAAATCCCAGCTGTGCTCTCCCTAGCAGCGTGGGGATTCCAGGATGGGGAGACCGCAGGAAGCCCCCGGCCTGGCCCCCAGCCCCTTCCCGGTTCGCTGCCATCCCCAGGACAGTTCTCTGTCCTGCCTCTCCACCTGCCCAGGCTATCTTCCAGGAGGTGATCCCAGTGACCTCCCCCTAGCAGCACCACAAGGTCCCTCTCCTGCACCTTGGGGTTCCCCAGCTCGGCTCCTGGGGCGCCCTTGGAGCCCTTCCTCTGTCCTGGGTCAGTCGGGCCTCTCTGACCCAGTTCTAAGAAGGCACGGGGGTGGGAGTGGGGGGGTGTGAGGGGGTGACTCATACTTCTTCTCAAGCCCTGGGGTTCCCGTCACTGGGGGAGTCAGCTCAGTGCTGCCGCCTGTCTCTGCAGGCGCGAGCACATCCTGGCTATCCTGGCACTGCGCAGACTGGGCCGCCGTCGGAACCGGCATCTCCTGCAGCTCGCCCAGGCCCTGTTGGGGACCCCGGCGGCCAGCTCCGGGCCCACCCTGGCCAGGCGCGTGCTCTTCGAGGAGATCGAGGTGGCCCCTTCCATGGATGTGCTGATCACCTGCATCTAGTGCCTCCTCCTGGGGGGACCCTGGTCTGGGAAGGACCAGCCGCCACCTTTCAGACACGGTGTCCCTAGTGGCAGCCTGAAGAGTCACTGGGCCCTGCTCCCAGCTCTGAGGCTTGGAGTCATGGAATTTTTGTCCCCAGGCCTGCTCCCTGCTCCGAGGCTCAGCCAGGAGGAAGCAAGGATGAAGGCCCTGCAGGCATTTGTGGGGCGTGTCAGGGGACACAGGCTCCCTCCCACACTTCCTGCAGTGACTGCCTCTCTGCCCAGCTGGCCAGCGCCATCCCCCAGGCTCAGGACAAAGAACAGATTATTTATTTTAAAAATAAATGTGAATTAAAATAGCGCCTCCCTCAGGCCAAGCTGGCTGGGAGTGGAAGGCCTGACTCCTCTCCCGCCGGTGGCCAGGCTGAGGGGCTCTGGCGATGCCATCGAGGGGTGTCCTTTGCCACCCCTTGTGCGGATGGGAAGACTGAGGCAGGTCCAGAGCCTGAAGGCGCTGCCTGTAGCTGTAGAACAGAACGGACCTCTGGTGGCCTCTGAGCCTAGCTGGCCTTGCCTGACTCGCTGTACTGCCCCCTCCCAGGCAGGCCCAGCCGGGAGGACAAGCTCTCAGCTTGAGGTTTTTGGGTTGCGCAGGGAGGGAACTTCCCAGCAGCCGGGAGGCCCGCCCCCGCCCCCTCTGAGTGTGTTGGGGCGTGACCCCAGGCCTGGCGGGAGAATATGTGATTGGCAGCTGGGCTTGCCGGGCGGCTGGGCCCCAGAGGCAGCGCCCTCGGTGCGTGCGGGGGTGGGAGGGGGGTCCGGCTGGTGGCTGCAGGAAGGCCCCATTCCTCTCTATCCAGCTCCTGTGACTCTCTGAGGAGGAGCCTGACCCTAGTTAAAGTGGGGGCAGGTAACTGCAGCTGGCCCAAGAACCCAGTGAACCGACAGAGAATGGGGCCTGGGTCCCCAAAGACGGCAGTGCAGGGTTGGTGGGGACTCCTCTTCCCAGACCCCCACCCCTCTTCCCTGCACTGTGGATGGCCAGGGGCAGTGCCCAGGCCCAGGCCCACCTCTCCTGTCCTGGTGCTGAAGCACAGGCTCAGGTCTGAGTCTGCTAAGCCCTGGTGCAAGTGGGTTAAGTGCTTGGGGTCCTTTGTCCCCTCTGTTGCCAGGTGCCAGGAACAGGGCCTCTGCCACTGGGTGCACCAGGCCAGGAAGCCAGGAGCAGGGCAGGCTGGGTGAGGGAGTATCTAGCCTCCCTGGGCAGGGTTAGGGGAGAGGCAGGAATGAGGAAGTGGAGAGGTGGGGGTTCCCAGGCTGCAGCAGGGGGTGGGGGCAGGGAGCACCCGAGTGCTTGTTTTGTTTTGTGGTACGGGGGTGGAGCCAGTGCCTTCTTGTAGAGTCCTGTTTTGATTTCTTGACAGGATCTCTTCCAGTTGCTGAATTTCCCAGGCTGGGGCTGGCATGCTCAGTGATTAGAGAGCTTACCTAGCAAGCTCAAGGCCCTGGGTTCAGTTCCCCAGCACCACAAAAACTGGACATAGTGACGCACGCCTGTAATCCCAGCACTCAAGAGGCTGCGGCAGGAGGATTGTCATGTGTCAGAGGTCACCATGGGCTATATAGTGAGCTCAGGACCAACCTGGGCATGCAATTAAACAAAACAAAACAAACAAGGTAATCGCCCAGGCTGGGCTGGAATTTGAGATCCTCCTGCCTCAGCCTTCAAGTACTGAGATTATCAGCAACTCCTGTGCTGATGGAGAAACTGAGACTGGCAGAGGGTCTTTCATCCTCAAAACCCTGGACCAGGGCGTGAGAGGAGAGCAGTCTGTCCCAGGGGGAAGCACCCAAGGGAGGAAGGCCATGTTCTCCCCCGGGGGACTTGGCTACCCCATACCACCTTTGAGTGCCAGCCCCTCCAGAGCTCCAGCAGCCCTGCCCCTCCCTCTCCCCAGCCTCGGCCTCTCTGATCCCCTTGGCTAGAGCTTAGACTTCTGGGACAGGGCCTCCAAGCCAGGCTGGGAAGGCCGGGGAGGGCCGGGTTTTGGCTCTGCCACCTCCCCACTGGGAGACTGCAGGCAAGCTCCTTTACCGGCTGTGACATCGGCTTGCCATCGGCGCCTCTCGAGCCCGGGGGGGTGAGGTAAGAGCCAGCCAGCCCTAAAGCCAGGCCCCTGGCTTCCCGATGACGCTAGGTCCCCAGAGTCCAGCTGTGAGGAATCCTTGAGAAGGCCCTGGGTTCACAGGTGGGAAGCGCTCAGTGCGAGCACCCGGTGGGCGGGATCGCTGAGCAGGGACAAGGCTGCCCAGAGCTTTCCTCCGCAGGGGGCGATTTAGCTTAGACCCTCTGAGGCCTTGGGACCAGCTTCCTGAGGATTTCTAGACATGGAGGCAGGATATTGGGTTTCCTGTCAGGAACCCTGGGCACAGTGATACTTGTGCACCCTGCAAGGGGACCAGCACGAGCCCGGGGCTGGCTCCCATGAGGCTCTGCTGACAGCCTAGGGAGCTTCCCTGGCTGTGCTGGTGTCCAGACCAAGCATGGGGGTGGGAGGTGTGGCTCACGGAGGACACATTGGCCAGTTGTGTGTGTGTGTGCGTGTGTGTTCACGGGCTCTGCCAGCCCAGGACGGAGGCCCTGGCCCCTCCTTTCGCATCCATCATAGAGCAGCACAGCCTGGGACCACCCTCTCTACCCCTCAGGTTGGGCTCTGGCACCCAGCAGCTGCGCCCTAGTCCTGGCCCCTTTCCGGCCCCTTCTTTCCTGCTGTGAGGCTCACTGCTCTTCCTACTGGCCTGACTCCAAAGGCCACCTGTGGCTGGGCCTTCCTAGTGAGCCTTGCCTCTGGTCCTAAGGGCTTTGAGCATTGCTTGTCCTGTGTGCCCAGCCTGGCAGTGGGGGTCCGAAGTGCCAGCCGGGCAGCTCAGGCCCACAGCAGGGATGCCCTGTGAATACAGCTGGTCCTGGCTTCCTCCTGGCAGCAGGAGGAAGGGCTCAGTGCCTACCCCAGCAATCGCCCTCCGTGACCGGCCCTCCCTCCAGGTCCCCGGCTCGCATCAACCCGGTTGGAACAGCCCTCCTCTAGAGGTGACCGGCAGGTCCCTCTCCCTGCCGTCACACGGAGAGATGGCCTAGTGGAGGGATCCCAGGGCCAAGGGACACTGTCCACAGAGGTCCTCACACACAGGACGTGTGCCCGCAGCACAGCCTCTCCCTCTTCCTCTTCCTTCCTGGCCCTGTCCTCAGAGGTCCTGACATGGTGGGACATCAGTCACCCTCAGTGGTTGGGTGGTGGCCCCTGCAGAGCCCCTCCTCACCTTACGGGGGTGGGGGACAAGGTCCACAAGGCCACCCCTCATCTCCAATTTCACCTACTGCCACAATTTTTTTAAAGCAACCCTGGGGAATGGCGGCAGGTCACAGGGGCTGCCTGCAGGCCACCATTACCACATTGTCCATCCACAAGCCCAGAGGAGGGGCGGGACAGGCCTGCTGAGTCATGATCCTTCCCCAGGCAGCTTCCAGCAAAGCTCTGGCAGCAGTCTGTGCTGCCGAGGTCCAGCTACACAGAGCCCTAGTCTCAGGGGTTGGGTGCTCTCTTATATTGGGGGCTGTACTGGGAGCCAGGAGTCCTAGCGTGAGGGTTCCCAAGGTTTGAGTCTGGCCGAGGTCCTCTGCTCCCTTAAATGCTTGAAGGAGCTAGAACTTGGACAGATCCTACCCTGCCCTTGGTCCCCTCCTGGCCTAGGACCTGTGGGGTGCAGGCCGGTCATCCCAAAGGCCTGCTTCCTTAATTTCTACCTGTCTACACAGACCCACCTACTATTAACCCTTTTAAAACTTTGTTATATGTTTGAATTTTTAACTCTAATGTTTATAAACTATTTTTGTTTATATGTTTAATAATGTGTTAGTAGGGACTGGAGGAATAGCTTAGCAGTTAAGTGCTAGCTTAGCAAGCACTAAGTACCTGAGTTCTATACCCCAATACCGCATAAGCTGGGCTTGGTGGCACAAGCCTGTAAGCCTAGCACTCAGGAGGCTCAGGCAGGAGGATTGCCGTGGGTTTGAGCCCAGCCTGGGCTATATAGTGAGTTCAGAATCAGCCTGAGCCTGGACTACAGAGTGAGACCCTGTCTCAAAAAAAAGTATTACTAATAAATTCACATATGTCATATTTTAAGTGTCTTATTGGGTATGGTGGTGCAGGCCTGTAATCCCAGCACCCTTGGAAGATGAGGCAGGAGGATGGCAAACTTGAGTCCAGCCTGAACAACTTAGCAACTCAGTGAAACTCTGTTAATAAAAAAAAAATAAAGGGGCTGGAGGGATAGTACAGGGGTTAAAGTACTTGCCTAGCAAGTACGAGGCCCTGGGCTCAATTTCCCAGCACCACATAAGCTGGGCATTGTGCTGCACACCTATAATTCTAGCACTACATAAGCAGGGTATGGTGACACACACCTGTAATCCTAGCACTTGGGAATCTGAGGCACTGAGGATTGTGGGGAGTTCTAGGTCAGGCTGGGCTACATAGTGAGTTCAGGACCAGCCTGGACTATAGGGCGAGACTTGTCTCAAAAAAAAAAAAAAAAAACAGAGTTAATTTAGGATCCTAATCCACTAGTAGTTGGGGGTGGAGTTGTGAGACCTCTGGAGAAGAGGTCTGACTCTCTGCCTCCTGCATATCTGCATATCTTTAGGCCTTTCTTCACTGCCCCTTCCCATAAGATCTAGCTATTCCTCCAGCCCCTGCTTTTATATTTTTTAATACTTGTTTGTGTGTGGTACTACAGATCGAGCCTAGGGCCTTCACACTGGGCTAACCTCCAGCTCATTTTATTGTTTGACTTTGAGACAAGGTCTCTCTAAGTGGCTAAGTTGTCCGGGCTAGGCTCGAACTTGTGATCTTTCTGCCTCATCCTGGAGTGTGGGGACTCCAGGTTCACGCTGCTGGGCCCAGCCCAGCCCATGTCCTTGAGAGGTTTTGTTGTGCCACATCATGTGGCCGGCCATCTGTGTCGGGTTGGCTGATTCCATCCAAGCCAGCAAAGGGAAGCTGGATGTTTGTGCACAAAGTGTCACACACTGATTGTAGGTCTGTTTCAAAGGCTAAATTGCAGAGTCTATGCAGCCTTTAGTAATCTTGATGCTAGGCCTAGCCCACTGGCTGTGGGTGCCGAGAGCTCTGTGGCCACCTGGCTTTGGCAAGGGGACCAGTCAACTGCAGCCATTCCAGACACACAGCAAAGTACATCAGTGTTGCCCTGGGAGACGCTTACCTGTTCTATAAAATCTGATCTGGAGATGCCCACTCCCAGGCTGGACCAGCCAGCCACCGCCCGTGTCGCTGCAGACATATGTAGCTGTTGCTACAGCAACGGGAGCTACTGAGCAGGGCAGAGGCATCCTCCTGTGCCTGAGGCGCGTGCCGGCGTGTGGTGGAGTCTTCGGTGTACAGCGGGGAGCCAGCAGTGAGTCCTTAGCCCCGTTCTCTGCTGCTCTCCAGAGGATGCTGTTGGCCGGCAGGTGCAGGTGCTGGGGTGG
Source organism: Ctenodactylus gundi (assembly GCA_004027205.1). Classification (NCBI taxonomy): domain Eukaryota; kingdom Metazoa; phylum Chordata; class Mammalia; order Rodentia; family Ctenodactylidae; genus Ctenodactylus; species Ctenodactylus gundi. The sequence continues at coordinate 611,121 of PVKB01000560.1, read as the reverse complement.
AGTATGCAGCACCAGTCTACGTTCACCGTGGCTTTCAGCATGGTAAGGGGGGAAGCCCTGCCTGCATTGGCTGGTGGGAGGCCCTGTGGTGGTTTGAGATAGCCTTCCTCCCTCCTGCGTGGGGGCTCCCAGGGGAGCTCCAGCCATAAGACCAGCCTGAGGGATTAGGAGGGATCTTGACCCAGCCAAACTCCCAGGGTTGCAGTTTCCTGGAAATGATTTTGGTTCCAAGAAAGGCCTGTGTGCAGCTGGCCCTCAGCAGCCCGGCCTGCAGAGGGAGGGAGGATATGTTTGGCATCTTGCATCACTGCCCAGAGCCCTGTGGCAAGACAGTCGCTGGGTTGGTAGGGGGGTGTGGGACTCCCCATTCCCGCGGCTTCTGGCCCAAGGCCATCTTCAGGCGGGTGACTTGGGGTTCAGTGAGGTAAGGCCCCTGCAGAGCAAGGGCAAGGCCCAGGGTTCGATCCCCAGCATCACAGAAACTGGGTTTGGCGATGCACACCTTAATCGCAGTATTCTGGAAGCTGAAGCAGGAAGACAGTCATGAGCTCAAGGCCAGCCTGGGCTACAGAGCAAGCAAGGAAGGAAGGAAGGAAGGAAGGGAAAAAAGAAAAAAAGAAGAGAAACCCACAGTTTCAAAATAGTGTTTTTGGTAAAAGCCGCTGCTCCATCCAACAGACCCAACTTGAATGAACCAACCCCAAACTTGCGCTCTCTCCCATCCCCATGCCCAGGAACCTGAGCTGGAGTGAGGCCGGCAAAACTCAGCTGAAGCAGGGACGGTGTGCGGTGGACCACTGCCCCCCAAATAAGCCAATCCTGCAGACAGGGCTCCCCCAGCTCTCCCCCTTGCATCACTACGGGCAGGTCATCGCTCTTCCCCGGGAAGGACTGTGGCCTGTATCGTCTCACGCTGTGGCCCAGACTGCTCCTGAACTCACTATGTAGCCCGGGCTGGCCTGGAATTCGTGGCAGTCCGCCTTATAAATAACAGGTCCGCCATCAGGGTCCAGATAAGGGAAGGAGAACTTCTAGGAGGCCTGGCGTGGCCCCCATAATACTAGTAGTAGACCACCCCGTAACACTCAGGACCCCCAAAATAACAGCTTTTGCCCTTTGGCTCCATGATTCAGGCCCACACATCACCTGTAGCCCCTAAGATAACCACCCCCCACCTCTCACAGCCAGAAACCCTTCGGGCTGCTGTCAAACTGCAGCTCTTCAAGGTCACTTTCCTTAGAGTAGACAAGACTCCCTTGCCCTGACCCTGTGCTGTGCCGACTGTTAATAAACTGGCTTGGACTGAGACTTAGGCTCCAGTGAATCATTGTACTCTGAACTGGAGATCTGACACTCCCACCTCAGCCTCCCAAAGGCTGGGGTTACAGGCACTGACTGTGGTGCTCAGCAAGCGGTGCTGGGAAATACACCTGGGGCCTCAGGCTCCCTAGGCAAGTGCTCTAATCACTGAGCTCCGCCCCTTCCTTTCTACCCACTTTAATCTCCAAAGCGGGTCCTGTTTCCAAGGATCCTCACAAGGAACCCACAGATGTAGGCTTCTGTAAATATATCAAGCCCGAGCTACAGAGCTGCTCGTTCATCTCATGAGGGCCCACACTCCATTTGACTGTGCGCTCCAAATTTTCGCCTACCGAATCTTTCCCAAGCCCCTTAGTGACTGGTCCTGGAAGTGCTTCTTCCTCATTGGAAGTTAGTGAGTCCGTCCCCTGGGCAGGGTGGTCCTAGGTGTTGTGGCAGGCTGAGTCAGGACAGGTTTAGGTCCTTCCTCTGAAACTTCTGGCGACGCTGGGGTACATATGGCTGCGGCTGGGGACCTGCTGTCCACAGGCTGTCCTTTCTCCTGCGCAGTCCTGTCTTCCACGGGGGAGAAAGAAGCCGGACTCGGTAAGCTCCTCGGAAGCCAGGCCTCAGCCTCCCATCTGCTAAACGCAAAATAGAGTCCTCAGCCAGGCTTCCTGGGGGTGGAAGGGGCAGGGCTGTGCCAGCGAGCGGCTTCCCATGTACCGGGGAGGATCACCGCTTGTGGGGGTGTCTCTGTGCTGTGTGCTCCCAGGTCCCTTCCTTTGTAGGGAGGGTTGTCCTGAGGGTGGCTCCAGGTCAGCTGTCCTGGCCACCCCGTGGTCCAGGGAAGTCAGCAGACTCTAGCCAAAGCTCTGCGCAGCTGCTGATGACCCCCAGAGGGTAACTTCCTCTCTCGGGAAGGCTGGTGACAGCAGGAACCTTGGCCTCAGCGCCTTGACCTTGGCGTCCTCTCCTTTCTCAGGCTCAGTTTCCTCCTGTGTTAACAGGGAATCTGATGGCCCTGCCCAGGTCAGTTAGTGAGGGGGTGTCCCTAGGAAACAGGCAGGCCAGGAAGGTCCTAAGCCTGGCCGGGGCCTGGGAAGTAAAGGAGGAAGCTGGGTATATCCTAAGAGCCAAGGCTGGGGCCTAGGGAACTGCAAGTCATCACACAGAGGGAAGTGGTCCCGGCGTGGGGGAGGCACTAGGGACACGCTCGCGTGCCATGCCTGTCCCTCCTGGACAGCCCATCCCATAGCCAGCACCAGCCAGGACCACCCTGTGACCAGGGCCACTGGCCAAACTTTTTGGCAACTTCATGCTATAGCCAGCCCACGGAGTCCACACCTGCGGGACGCCCACCGGCCTCTGCCCCTGTGGAACCCGGCCCCGGAAGTCGTTCCTAGCCCGTCCCCTGGCTCCCTTCTCAGAACTCCGAGAGGCAAGGTCAAAGGCCTCACCCTGTTAGCTCCCACCCCAGATGCTGCCTGGGCTAGGCTGGCCCCCCTGCTGCTCCCAGTTAACTAATTAACGGAACAAGGTCATGAACAGGTTGAAAAAAGGGCTTGGGGCGTAGCTTAGTGCTGGGCTCAATTCCCAAGCACCACGTGAAGCTGGGTATGGCGTTGCACGCCTGTTATCCTAGCTCAGGTGGCTGAGAGAGGAGGGTGGCAGTGAGTTTGAGGCCAGCCTGGGCTCCATAGTGAGTTCAGAACCAGCCGGGACTGCCGAGGGAAGACGGTATTTTTTATTTCTGCATCTAGACCCCCTGTCAGTCCTTCCAAGGGCCCGGCTTCAGTACATGAGGCTGCATTTCAGGCTCTGAGCAACGCTGGAGGGGCATGCACCACTGACAGGCCCATGACGGGACCTACCTGTGCCTCAGTTTCCTCATTCTGGAGGAGTTAGGTAATACACACTTCATACAGTTGTCCGACACAGTCAACTACTGCATGCAAAGCACCAGAGAAACTCAATAAAAGCTAGCTGTCCCCCCAGACGTGATGTCGTCACAGCAGCAGAAAGGTGGCGGCAACCCACGGGTCCACGGGGTGATGAATAAATAAACTTTCTGTGTTCGTTTGCGCGGTGAAACTAAGTCAGATTTCAAGGCAAAACTTTGTTCTTTCTTTTTTTGACACACAAGGTCTCTCTCCGTGATCCAGACTGGTCTGAACTCACTATGGAGCTTAGGCTGGCCTTGGACTCAGGGCAGTCCTCCTGCCTCAGCCTCTCAGGTGTGTGTGCCTCTACGCCCAGTTTATGAGGTGCTGGGGAATCAACTGAGAGTGCTCATTAACCGCTGAGCTACACCCCCAGCCCTCAAAATTCTGACACCTGCTGCACCACAAATGGACCTTAAGGACATAAAGCCAGTCATGAGAGGGCCATAGCTTGGATCTGGAGCGTCCCCAATGGCCCCACGTATTTGATACAGCGGGATAACCACGGAACAATGTGGTATTAGGAGGCAGGGCCTGCCTGGAAGGGACAGATGCTCGAGGCTTGACCTGGAGGGGCTGTATCACCTTGTTGGGATTGGGGGTTGTGGGGGGGGGGGCGGGAGGCATTTCGGGCATGTGTTACTGACTTGTGGGCCAGGAAGTAAGGGAGGGGCACCCACCCTGGGTACAGCAGCTTGAGCTACAGAAAGGAAAAAGAAACATTATCACAGCTTCTTCCCGGGACAGCTCCAGCCTTGCCCGCCTCTCCAGACACCCACTTGCTCCAGCTCCGCTTGTCATCTGGTGAGCAGCTCTCCAGCCAGCCTCTGCCACTGCCTCCACGCTGAACGGACTGTGTGAACCTGTGAGCTGAGTGAATCTTCCCTCTCTTAAATTGTGATGTCTAGTATTGTCACAGCAACGAGAAAGTGACCCACCCTGTATTGCTCGGCTTGTGCAAGGCCTCTGGTGTAGTCAGAGCGGGGGGGACAGGAGGAGGGAAGGGAGGGGGCTGGGGACGGGGGAGGGGGAGCTGGTGTTTAACGGGGGACTCCAGTTTTGCAAGGTGAGGTTTGGGAACGGATGGGGGTGGTTGCACAGGAATGAAAACGCACCTAGCACCACTAACACTAACATGGTGGCCATGTGGCCACTTTACCTGTATTTTGCCACAACTAAAAGCACAACCCACCAGTAGTTACTGCTCAGGCGGAGGGGAGAAGGGGTGTCCACTCGTCTGGGCCTCCGAGGCCCTGGATTGCGTGCGAGGAGTGGATTGTGGCTCCTGGCTGGAAGCCAGCCTCCACACTTCTGGGCTGGACAAGGGGTGGTTGCCAGGCAGCTCCTGCTCAGCCCCGGGGCACGTGTGGACAGACAGCAGCTGGTCCTGCGAGCAGCTCCTGATGCTTACTTCCTCCAGGGTGGAGTTCTTGGCTGGCCTCTGGCTCTCTCTGGAAGGGCTTGGCCTTCTGGGAGCTGTATCAGGAGGGAACTAAGCCAGGTCTGGTGGAAAGCTGAGACAGGAGGATTGCAAGTTGGAGCCCAGCCTTGGCAAACTTAGTGACTTAGTCAATAAAAATGGTCTGAGATGTAGCTTGGTGTGAAGGCCCTGAGCTAGGTCTCTGCTACTTCCAGGAGGAAGGCGGAGAGGCATGGGCAAAGTAGCCCTGCACTGATGTCCACTACATCTCCTCTCTCCCTTGTCCTCCCAGCTCCATTTTCCGACAACTTCCCTGGTGTTGGGGACAGCTGGGACCTTGGCAGCCATGCCTGAACTCTCAGAGGCGAAGTGCCACCTGGAGAGGCCGTGTAGGCGGAGCCACTCTGGGCTGGGGAGGGGTAAGGCTGGCAGAGCCAGGGGCTCGGGGCTTCCCAGCCCCTTCTCTTGCTGGAGAGCTGCTGGGCTCTGGCCATTTCCCAATCTGGTTGGGACTGGGGGCGCGGGAGCGGTGGTAGGAACCCGGTGCGGCTTGCACAATGAGGCCGCCAGCCAGCGCCCCTGGTTCTAATTCTCTTCACCTCCATCTGGCTGACCTTGGGCTGGGCCTGGCCCGTGTCTCCCTTCTGCTCACAGTAGAGCATGTGGAATCCAGCTGCCCCCAGCCTGGGCACTGCGGGTTCATCTGAAATGTCATCCCAGGGGGCCTTGGGGAGTGAAATGGGGGCCACTGTCTTCAGGTCACCTCCTGGCAGCCTCTGGCACTCCCTGCCCCAAGGGAAAGGACAGAAGAATGTCCCAGCAGAAGCTTGGCACTCGGCCACCCCTCCCTAAGAGGAAGTTCCTGATCCCAGGGGATACCCCCCAAACCCAGCCCCCCACCACCCACGCCTCCCTGCTCTCACTCAGAGAGCTGTGCCCAGGCTGCCAGGGGTGGGGGCATGTAGGAGAAGGAAAGGGCTAGACAAAGGCCAGGCGCTCCCACATGAGGCCAAAGGGAAGCTGGTGCCCAGCGGGAAATTCCGGAATGATGGGGTTCTTCCAGGGGCAGGAATTCCAGGGTGTGCTGTGTGAGCGACCCACGCCCGCCCCTGCAGCCCTCCCCTCCCCTGAGTCCTCTCTGGAGTCCGACCCACAAAACAACTTGTTGATGGGGAAACTGAGGCCCAGAAAGGGCAGGACCTGCGCGTGGCTCCACAGAGAGGGCAAAGCTGGAGCCCAGGTGTAGCCCCAGCACCATGGGCTAGGTCCTGGCCCAGCTGTACCCCTAAAAAGGGAAAGTGCTTCGGGCAGACCCCAGGCCTGGGCGCCAGCTGGGACCGCACTGCCCGCCACGCTCACGGTTGTGCCCGTGAGACCTCGGGATGTGGCCGCACCTTCCTGGGCACAGCCCCACGCCAAGGGAGAAACACGAAGGCTCCGTGCTCGGCCAGGCGTCCCCGCAGCCCCCTCCCTGAGCACTTCCTCCTGGAAGGCCCCTCTGCGTCCCCATGGCCACCGAGGGGCCAGGGTGGGAGGAGGCCCGCCCAGAGCCCAGAGGGGCCACCCGCAGCCCCTGGAACCGGGCGGGTGACGCGTGCGTAACGGTACGCGGCTCGGGCACCGGGCGTCGGGACAGCCAATCAGAGGCCGCCGTCGGACAATGACCGAGGACTCCGGGCCGCGCCCACCCGACCCTGGCGCCCCTGGGCCCCGCCCCTGCCGGGCGCCTCCGGAGCCTGGCCTCGGGGTTTCCCGGGTTGCGGGGGGCGGCGGGGGCGGCGGGGAGGGGACGGCGGGGCGGGCGCGGGGGCGGAGCCGGCGACTATTTCAAGCCCAGCGCGTCGGGGCTGCGGGAGCAGCGGAGTACGCGGCCTCCGCCTCGGGCGTCCGTCTGCGCCGCTGCCTGCGGCCCGCGCCGGCCGGAGTCCAGGAGAGGCAGAGGGGACGAAGTCCGAGCTCCGAGGACCCCTGGCGAGGGAAACTGAGGCCTGTGAGCACAGCATCCGGGGGCCAGGGCGCAGGGGAGCAGGGTGCGGCCCAGCCAGGGCTCGTTACTGACAGGCGGGGAGCAAGAGGGCGTCAAGACCCCGGCCGCCCGTTCGCCCGCCGTGGGGAGGCCCGGCCCCCAGCCGGCCTGGAGGGGTGATGGGGCCACGGGACTGCCTTGCCTGTGGGAGCCGGAGCGGCTCACCAGGGGGCTGTTGTTCAGACTGGGTGTCTCTGCCCCCCGGGCCGGGGCTGCTAGAGCTGGTGGACCTCAGCCCTGACCCAGGAAGGGAGATGGCGCCTGGGTCGGGGTGCGCCGCGGTGAAGCACAGGCTTCAGCTGCACCGGGGACCTCTGAGCAGACCTCTTCCTGCCTTGATGGGCCCAGCTAGAAGTGGGGCCCAGAACGCCTCCCCCCACTCTGGAACACAGGATTCTTACCCTTACCGAGGCCTCCTGGGTGCTTCTGTCTTTTTGCTACATCTTTGGGGGCTCACACCCCATATCGGAGTTGGAGAAACTGAGGCCTGTGGGTGTGAGTCCACACCCTAGGGAGGGTGCAGCCGAGCCTACAGCTGTTTCTGCTGCAGCAGCTGCCTCTGAGAGTCCTGGGACGGAGGCCAGGGGCCACACGGAACCTCAGGAATGAGGCTTTTGGGCCACAGACACTGGGTGAGACCTGCAGGAGCCCTGAGGTCAGACAGGGGCCTAGCACAGTACAGGGAGGCATGGGACAGGGACAGCTGACGTGGGGCTGTGGGCAGCAATACTGGCCAATGTCATCCTTCCTGCGCCCTGAGAGTAGAGCATGTGGGGAGGCCTGGGCACCCAGGGTGGGCTGAGCACCTCCACCATCCAGACCAGCTCCTATGGGTACTTGGCATGTAGACAGGTGGGCTGGGAGAGCCTTGAGCCTGAGGGCATTGGCTCAGTTTCCCCTGGGGTGCTCCCAGCCCACACCACACTGGGGTGAGGGGAAGCTGGGGCCCAGGAATGCAGGACTTTGCCCAGGGCACCCAGTGAGAATGCAGGGACCAGAACGCAGAGACCAGGGCCGGAGAATCACGGGCCTCCTCTGGCCGTGCCTGGGGTGTGGGGGCAGGCCCCCGAAGGCCAGCAGAGGCACAGGGGCTGTGGGGCAAGACCTGGCCTGAATTTCCAGCCTGCTGAGTTTGGGGGGAGCATCTCCTTTTGGTAGCCGGAGTTCCCCCCTCTGGGATGGCGGATGGTCCCATCTGTCTTGGGGGGCTGTCACAGGGTTCCTGAAGTCATCCTGATGAATGTGAGGCAGGGCTCCCTGTATTTGTCCTTGAGGGTGGAGTAGGTAGGTGGCACTGTGGCTACTAGGGACTCCCAACCCCTCCTGGGGTTGGCCTTGCTCCCCTCTGGTCCTGGCTTTGCTCTGACAGTGGGGAGGGTCCTGCCTCTGCAAGCAGCTTACAGGGCAGGAGAGAGGAAGAAGTGGGAGAGACCGCAACTAGAGGCTTGCGTGATGATGATATCGCCCCCATGTGGGCGCAGGAAGCCCCATGTGGGATGGAAGCCAGGAAGCCTGGACCCAAGGCTGCTGCCGTGTGACCGCAGGCAGCCCCGTGTCTTGCTAAGTTCCTGCCACTTGGTGATGTGTGAGGTTTCTGCAGGGGGACAGACCTGGTTTCTGCAGTCCTAGAAGCTTGCGAAGCTGCGTCTGCTCTCCATGTGGCTCAGGAGGGCAGCTGTGTTTCTGGCCATGACATCTTTCAGGGACCCTTGTAGCCAGATAAGAACTGGGGCAAGAAGGAGGAGTCATCTGGGGCCAGGGCTGGGAGGCCAGGATTCCTATGTCAGGCCACTTCTCTGTGAACCTTGACCCTGATATAGCCTTGATCTTTCTGTGTCATCCCCCACCTTTTTTGTGGTACTGGGTATCAAGTCCTAGACCCTCACACTGAGCTACTTCCCCAGCCCTTTTTTATTTTTAATTTTGAGATCGTCTTGCTAAGTGGCCCAGGCTGGGCTTGAACTTACGATCTTCCTGTCTCAGCCTTTCAGAGTGCTGGGATTACAAACTTGTGCCATTGCACCTGGCTGGGCCTCTGTGCTTGCTCAGTTAAAAAGGATGGCACGCTGAGCCCCACCACTCCCCAGGGTCTGGGGAGGCTCTCCCTCCTGGCCACCCATTCTCCCTGCTGACTGGGTGGACAGTCAGAGAAGGATTTACGAAAATGAAGCAAAGGTCCCCTCTGACGCAGAGGCGAAGCGTCCCCAGCCACCTCCCTGCCTCAGGGGTGATCCTGGGAGGGGCTGTGCGTACGAGGGGAGGAGCTGTGCCCGCTGTGCCCCCTGACCTCTACCTTCCCCACCCCCAACCCGCAGGCCTGTGCCGGGCATGCTGAAGATGCTGACCTTCCAAGGCCTCCAGGGCCAGCAGCTTGTGCCAGGGATCCCCACCTTTCTCGGGAGCCCCTCTAAGTCCTCCGCATCAGAGGCTGACTCGGAAGCCTCCATGTCCGAGGCGTCCTCCGAGGACCTGGCCCTGCCCCCGGAGGCCGGCGCAGCCCACGACCGGGAGGACGACGGAACCGCTCAGAGGAAGAAGAAGCAGCCCCGAGGCCTGGCCAGCATGTTCAGCGCTCTCACTAAAGGGAGGAAGAAAAAGGGTCAGCCGGGCGCTGCGGAGCCGGAGTCCCGGCCGGGGCTGGGGAGCCCACTGCCCACAGGTAGGCCGTGCTGGCTCTGGGGACCCCGCCTGGGCGCTGGCGCTGGTCGGCGCGGACTGGGCCTAGTGGGGGAGCCCGGCGGGCTAGAGACGTGGGCTGGGGGGTGCCGGTCCCCAATCGGGAGGCCAGGGATGCAGGGCTTGCGTCCTGCCCAGGACACCCGGGCACGCCCCTCGGGGCTCCCCAGCGCCTTGGCAGACCTAACGGGCGCGTTTCTGGGCGCAGCGGAGGCCCTCAAGGAGGCCCTGGAGCGCGGGCGGCTGGAGGCGGCGGGGCCGCTGCTGGCCCTGGAGCGCGAGCTGGCGGCGGCGGCGGCGGCGGGCAGCGACAGCGCGGAGGGGCTGGTGCGGCGGCAGAGCAAGGTGGAGGCGCTCTACCTGCTCCTGCGCACCCTGGTTCTCGGCCTGCTGCGGAGGCCGCTGGAGGCGCCTCCCGAGCGGCTGCGCCAGGCGCTGGCCGTGGTGGCCGAGCAGGAGCGTGAGGACCAGGTGGCCGCCCGGGCAGCGGCGGAGGCTGGTCCCGGAGCAGCGACCCTGGCCGCCACGCGCCCCCGGGGCTGGCTGCAGCTGTGGCGGCAGGGCGTGGCGGAGGTGGCAGCTGAGCGCCTGGGCGCGCGGCCAGCCGTGGGCGCTGAGGGCCGCTCCGAGGCGGAGGCTGCCTTCCTGCACATGGGCCAGACCATAAAGGAGGACCTGGAGGCCGTGGCCGAGCGGCTCAAGCCGCTGTTCCCCGCGGAGTTCGCCGTGGTGGCCACCTACGCCCAGAGCTACCACGAGCACTTCGCTGCCCACCTGGGCGCCTTGGCGCAGTTTGAGCTGTGCGAGCGCGACACCTACCTGCTGCTGCTCTGGGTGCAGAACCTCTACCCCAAGTGAGTCGTGCTCGCGATGGGGGTGGGGTATCCCGGCGCTGGGAGGGGGCTGCGTGGCCGCGGCTGCAGGGCTCCAAACTCCAGGAGCACCTGAGCTGGACGCCCAGGGCCAGTCCCAGTTCGTGGCGCACGTGGAATCCTTAATTTCCTGGTCCCCAGTCACACTGCATGCAGTTAGGAAAGCCAAGGCACAGAGACTCCTAGGAACTTTTCCCCCTGGTATGGGGAGGGAATCTCGCCCAAGGCCTTCTCACTGAGGTGTATTCCCTGCCCTTTGATTTTTGATTTGAGACAGGGTCTTGCTAAGTCACTAAACTGCCCAGGCTGGGCTCAGACTTGCAGTCCCTCTGCCCCAGCCTCCTCAGGTGCTGGGATCACAGGCCTGTGCCCTGGGGTCAGCTGTCTTGCCTCTCACTGACGAGGCCCAGTCTGCACGGGAGTGAAGCCGGCAGGGCAGGAAGGGCTCTGGTGCGGGGCGGGCCGGGAGCCACTGCAGGGCCAGTGTCTGTGCTGGGAGGATACCGCGTCAGCCAGGAGGAAACTGGCAGGCAGGGAAGAGGGTGGGAGCCAGGACAGAAGGGTCGTCCTGGGGGCTGAGCTGCACTCCCAGATGCTGGCACTAGCTGGTGTGCTAGGGGCAGCTCCAGGCAGGACAGCCAGCATGTGTCCACGTCTCCTGCTGGAAAAACTTCCCCTGCGGCATCACCTGCTGAGCTCATGGTGGGGTTCCCACCACCAAGGCCTGCACTGCTCAGGCGGGAGGCTGGCTGGGCCAAAAGAGGGCAGCTGGTACCCAGCTGGCCCTTGCCTTAGCATCCCCTGGTCAGCCCAGAGCCCACCACCTCTGAGTATGCCTGTCTCCTACCCATCTGCAGAGTGACTGTTCCATTGATTGTAGCAGGCCAAGGGCTCTTACTGAGAGGGCTCAGCCCGTGCTGTCCCCTGACCCAAGTGCAAAGCCTTCTGGAGAAAAGGCCCTGGAGGGGACCTATGGGTTGGTCATCGAGCTCTGCTGGTGCTGATGGCTGGGAGGACCAGAGAGGGGCACCGCGGGGTTGGTAGGTGAAGTGCCAGCCAGACACTGGGAAATGGTCACAGGGCAGGGCTGCAGCAGACAGCCCAGCCCTGAGTCGTCCTGCCGGCTTGGCCTGACTCACCAGGAAATGCTGGGCACTCCCACCTCTGCCTGTTGGCCTTCCTGTCCCAGTGACCCCAGGAGTCTCCTACCCACGGCCCAGTGGAACAAGCAAGGCAGGAAACTGAGGCCACTCGGGGCAAGGAGTCCAGAAGGCAGTGCGGAGTCGTGCATGGCCAGAAATGGGAGGAACTGAGGGGCACAGCTGCATCCAGTCTGGGTGGGGACAGAGAGAGGGTCGTTCTTAAATCTCTAGGCAGACAAAGGCCTCTCAGGAAGTGCCAGGGCTGGGCAGTCCCCTGGGAGCTCTGGGACCCTACAGAGGTGCCAAGAAATGGGCTGAGATGCCCCCACAGAGCCCTGCAGACTGGTCCCCCGGAGGGAGGGAGGTTTGGCCTACTGGGGGTGGCATGGCCGGCTTACTGTGGCTGTGTCTGTGAGAGGGGCTGACTTCCAATTGGGAGATCAGATTTGAAAGGTGGCTGGGTGGGGGTGTAGCTGAGGCACTGTTTCTGGCCAGGGAGGGGTGAGAGAAATGGAAAGGAGGCTCCTGCAGTGAGCCAGGCCAGAGACAGGGGTCCCCAGCAAGGCTGGCAGGTTTGGAGGCCTCTAGAGCAGGGTGGGTGGAAAGTGAGACGTTGAGCCCAGGGTTTGTGCCTGAACCAAGCTGAGTCTGCAGAGGATATGTGGTTTAACCTGGGGAGCAGAGGGTGGGGGTACAGAAGGGTGGGGCCTCCAGAACCCACAGGAGGCGCATGTTCTTCGGAGGGATGCTGTTAGTGGGTACAGCTTCCTCATGCCAGCCTTCCTGTGCCAACAGTGACATCCTCAAAAGCCCCAAGCTGGCGGGCGAGCTGCAGGACGTCAGGCTGGGGAGCCTCCTGCCCACCAAGCAAATCCAGAAGCTGGAGGCCACATTCCTTGTCCACGAGGTGGTGAGTCCTGTGTGGAGCTGGAGCAGGAGAGTGGGCGTGCTTAGAGCCGGGACCCAGGCAGGAAGCGGGACTCCCAGCTGCTTCCAGGTGAGCAGGCGACATGGCCAGTGCTGACCTGTCCCTCCAACCCCCAGGACAACGTGAAGGAGCTGATGGCCCGTGCCTTGGAGTTGGAGTCCCAGCACTGGGCCCAGGACGTGGCTCCCCAGAAGCTAGATGGCCACTGTCACAGTGAGCTGGCCATCGACATCATCCAGGTACTGGCCTCTGTCCCCTCAGCTGCAGGGGCCACAGAGATGGCCGGGCCTGTGCCGGCAGAGCCCACCCTGCTCACCCTCCTGTGTGTGCACGTCCTCCTCCAAGCACCTCCCCATTTTGGGGTGCTCACGCTCCTGCCCCACCCCAGCCAGGTCCTGCGGGGCCCCTCTCTGCTCTGCTCATGCACTGCACCCCACAGATCGTGTCCCAGGGCCAGGTCAAGGCTGAGACCATCACTCCTGACATGGGTGCCAAGATCAAGAGAGTGCTGCTGGTGGAGCTGGCTGCATTCCTGAAAAGGTGGGTGGCCTGGAGTCCAAGTGGGTCTGAGCTAGATCAGCCCCTCTTCCTTGCCGTTCAGTGCCAGGGGTCCCCGCACCCTCTTCCCTACCCACCCAGCACTCCGGTCCTCAGTGCCGCCTGCCAGGAGTTGCCATGGATGCTTCCTGCTCCTGCCCCTATCGGCAGAGCTCCCAGCACCGGTCTCTAGGTTCCAATAGGATGTCCTGGACCGATCTTCCCGCGGCAACCCAGATGCCAGCCCTAGAATTTACCTGGTCACTCTCCACATCTGAGTTGCTGATCACATCACCACTGGGTCTCCCAGCAACAGGGGCCTGGGTCCAGCTGGGTGGTACAAGCCTGTAATCCCAGCACTTTAGGAGGCCGAGGCAGGAGGATTCCAACTGTGAGTCCAGCCTGAGCAACTCTGTGACTTGGCAAGACGCCATCTCAAAACTGAATTTAAAAATTTGGCAGGGGACCTGGAGAAGGGTTGTGGCCTGGGAAAGGAGTGGGACCTTAAAAAGTGGAGGGACCTGGGCGTGAAGTGGGGGCAGCAGAGGCCTGAGCACCTCTCCAGGAGCCCTGCAGGGACCCTGACCCCTCTTGTCCTTAGTCTGCAGCCAGTGACTTGGTACTTCAGGGCTAGCTGTCCCTCCCTGGGCCAGGACGTAATGAGGGTACAGTGCTCAAGTCCTGGGAATGGTGGGACCTGGGAGGCCACCACTGTCCCAGCGTCTGTGCTGGCCCTGAAGTCACCCCTTCTGGCCCACCAGCTACCAGCACACCTTTGATGACTTTTTGGAGAGAGGGAAACAGCTGAAAAATTACAGGGCCAACATCATTGCCAACATCAACAGCTGCCTGGCCTTGCGGTGAGGTCTGGGGGTGCGGCCGGGAGCTGGGAGCCAGGAGCTGGAGGTGGATGGGGGAGGAAGAGCCACGTAGGAAAAGATGTAGAATCAAAGTTGGCAAGGCCGGGCTGGAGGAATAGCACAGCAGTTAAAACGCTTGCCTAGCAAGCACAGGCCCTGAGTTCAGTCCCCAGCACCACTCCAGATATGATGGTAAATGCCTGTAATCCCAGAATTCAGGATGCTGAGGCAGGAGGATTGCCTGGGTTTGAGGCTAGCCTGGGCTATACAGTGAGTTTGGAATGAGCCACGAGTACAGAACAAAGACCCTGTCTCAAAATAAGCAAACAAAAACAGCAAGGCCCTGCCCCACCTGGCAAGTGAGTAGTAGATACCTATAATCCCAGCACTGGGGGAGGCTGAGGCAGGAAGATCAAATGAAAAAAGGGGGGGGGGGTCGGGGGGTTGTAGCTCAGTTTGAAGGCCCTGGGTTCCATCCCGAGTACTAGGGGGAGAAAAAGCTAGGAAAGCCCATACAGACAGGACGGGGCACATGGCAGCCACATAAAACACTTGTTGAGACCTGAAGGAGCTGGCACACACAGGTGACGCCCCACTAGTTCATTCCGATGGGGCACTGCGAGGGCTCTGACCCTGCAAAGGCAACCGGCACCCTCAGGTTAAGGTGGGTGCCTGGGGCAGGGGCCTGGCTAGGAGGTGGCCTTGGATTCGATTCCACGGGGTATGGGGGACATGAGGACCCTAGCAGAGGGTGTAGGAAGCTCTGGGCAGAGCTCACTGGGCGTGGGGCGGCAGGCTGGGCCGCTGTGACCTCGCTATCGCCATCATCCAGGACATACATGGAGCAGCAGTGGCAGATACCGCAGGATCCCCCAAACTACCTGCTGGAGCCCCTGAGGGAGCTCAAGAGTCACAGCTTGGACATCCTGCTCCACAGTCTGTTCGCAGACCTGACGGTAGCCAGAGTTCTTGCCCTGCCCAGTGTCTGAGCGCAGCAGGAGGGGAGCTTGGGGGGGGGGTCTCTCCGGAGGAATGGCAGGAGCCCCCAGGTGGTGGAAGGGCAAAGTGGGGTGTGGGTGCTAGGGGCCGGGGCCCTGGAGGCTCTGGATTCCCCCAGCTGCTGGTCCTGGGGTTGGGACGGGGTGGGGGCCAAGAGGGCCTGGAGAAGTCTCAGCGCCCTTCCCCCATCGGGTGCCAGTAGCCCATCTTCTAGGGAACAAGACAGCCACAGAGGGGGAGCCAGGGATCCTTTGAACGGTAAGGGAGGGGTTCCCTGCCTGGCATCAGGGACCAGAGACCAGAGAAGCTGGTAGGTGAGGGCTGTGGTGGTGACCCTGTGACTTGGCACAGGCCTTGCAGGTCCAGCCTAGCATCAGGCCTTGTTTATGCAGGAATTTATTTATTTAAGAAGAGGGTGGTGGGAAGGGCTTGGGGCGGTCAGCCAGGCTGCCCTGGCTCAGAAGCAGCTGCTAGTGACCTTGGAGTAGGCGTACAGACGGCCTCCACTTCCGTCTGGAGCCGAAGGCGCTCTCCATGGGCTCCCCAGGAGTCCCTGGCAGTGGGTGTCTGTGTGAGGTGTCCCGGGGCCCCTTCTCCAGGCCCAGACATCCTGCCTCTCTTTTGTCTCAGCTTCAGTTCAAGAGGTTCACGCAGACCCGCTGGGCGGCACCGGCAGAGACCCTGCAAGAGATCCTGTCCACTGTGGCAGCCCGGCTGCCTGAGTTCGCAGCACTGCAGGCCCACCCCAGGGAGGTGAGGCCGTCCGGGGCTAGGCTGGGGTGGCGGCACACGTGCCCCTCTGCCAAATCACCCAGCACCACCCCCGTGGGAGCCCAGGCACCGGGGATGTGGTGAGCCCCAGCCTCGGTGGGCTCACACCCCCGGCTGCTGTCCTGCCTTGCAGGAGCTCATGGAGGCCGTGCACCTGCACCTGGTGAAGGAGTACATCATCCGCCTCAGCAAGCGGCGCCTGCTTCTCAAGACAGCAGAGCAGCAGCAGCAGCTGGCCAGACACATCCAGGCCAACGCTGATGCCATACAGGGCTTCTGCACTCAGAACGTGAGCCCCTGGCAGGCCCCGGAGCCCCCTCCCTCAGTGCCTCTCCTGGCCTGTCCCCGAGGGCCATGGGAGCAGCGGCAGCCACCTCCAACTGGCCTGTGCTTTCAGGGCTCCCCGGCCACCTGGCTGAAACACGCCCTCCCCACGCTCGCAGAGATCATCCGCCTGCAAGACCCCAGCGCCATCAAGATCGAGGTGGCCACATACGTCACCCACTACCCCGACTTCAGGTGAGACCAAGGGGCCCTCATGACTGGCACAGGTGGAGTGGCCAGCAGCCCCACAGAGAGCCCCACTGCCCCACCAGCCTCCAGTGCAGCACTGCTGCACTGCCCAGGTTCCCGAGGTACAGTGTGGCCGCTGGCATGTGGTGGGTGCTGAGGCGCAGCAGGAGCCGGGTGTTCAGCCTCGATGCGGCCCCACGAGGCTGCTGCTGTCCATTCTCATCACATGCAGGACTGTGGCCAGGGTGGCACGGCCAGCTAGTTATGGAGCTGACATGACAAAGCTGGGCAGTGCAGCTCCGCAGCCCGTGCTCGGAGCCGAACAGGGTGCAGCCACTCAGTGAGCTGAGGGCAGAGCCGGGACTGCTCAGTGTAGGGGAACTCAGGGACTCAGACCTGTGCCTGAGCCCCTCCTAGGGAAGGGGTAAGTACTAGGGTGCTGGTGACCAGCTGGGCTGACAGGATGCTCTCTTTGCCAGCAAAGGCCACCTGAGTGCCATCCTGGCCATCAAAGGCAACCTGTCCAGCAGTGACGCCAAGAGCATCCGGAACATTCTGGACTTCCAGTCGGGCACGCAGGAACCTTCCAGGTCCCTATTTTCACTTATAAAGGTCGGCTAGCTTTTCCTGCATCTGACCTGCTTGTGAGCCCCCAGAGAACATCGGGCACCACCAGCCGGGGGCCACCACCCCTCGAGCTGCTCAGACTGGCACTGACGCCTTCACCCTCCTGGCCCCCTGATTCTGCTGCTGTTCCTGCCAGCCGGGCTCTGGGGCCGAACACACCGGTATATGTTGGTGTCATCGGCACCTGAGGACCCTCTGTACGTGATTCTGATCACGCACATGCCGCAGTGGGGCCCAGAGGGTGCAGCCAGAGGGCGAGAGTCCCACCACCCCTGCTGGCCCTTCCACAGTCTGCCTTTCACTGGGGTTTCAGTAGTGTACTGGATATCATGTTCACCTTACACGGTCCGTCTCTGCCTAGTCTTCCCCGTCCTCGTGCAGGGACAGCCTGCTGGAGGCTCGCAGTTCCTTCCAGGTTTTAGAGGCCACCAACCTTTCTTGCCTCGCAGCCCTTCCGTGTTCAGATCCGGCAGTGGCGGCGAATGGCCCCTTCCCATACTGTCCCTGTGACCGCCTCTGCCTCCCTCTCCTCCCTGAGGGGCCCTCTGCTTACACCGAAGCTGCCTCAATGCCCTGATGCAGTCTCCCTAGCTTATGGTCAGCGAGTTGGCAGCCTCCCTCCACCTCCAGCCAAGTCACCCACCAGTCACACACTCTGGGATCAGGTTGGCATCGCTGAAGGCCATAATTTTGCCCACTGTAGCCTCTGTCCACCTTGTTCTACCCCAGTAAACCATGGCCTCCAATTCCCCTGCTGGGACTCCACTCCCGCGAGGTCCTTCCTTCCCTGGGACCAGAAGTTCCCCTCAGCCCAGACCGAGGTTGTACCGTGTACTGAGCCTTGATGGTGCTGAGCTGGGCCGTGGAGCCAGCCCTCCGGCCTCATCCCTTTTCCATGTGCTGCTTTACAAAACTGTGCCCAGAGCTGAGCCTGGTGGTGCAGGCCTATGACCACAGCTACTTAGGAGGCCAAGACAGGAGGATTACACGTTTGAGCCTGGGCTGGATAACTTAGAAAGACCCTGTCTCAAAACTAAAAGACAAAGGGTTTACGGGGTAGCTCAGGAAGAGCCTGTCCTTCACACTTGCGAGACCATGGCTTGAACACCCAGCACTCAAAAAGAAAAAAAAGAGGGAGGAGGGCGGCTGAAGAAATAGCTAAGAGGTTAGAGCACTTGCCTAGCGAGCACAAAACCCCGAGTTCGATTCCCTAGCACTGTATAAGCAGGGTGTGGTGGCACACACCTCCAATCCCAGCATTCAGGAGGCTGAAGCAGGAGGATTACTGGGAGTTCCAGGATAGCCTTGCTATATAATCGATCAGCTTGAACTACAAAGTGAGACAGTCGAAAAGAAACAGTAAACAAACTGGGCCCAGTCACACAGGCCTGGCTGAGACAGGAGGGTCACAAGTTCAAGCCCAGCCTGAGGAGCTTTAGGAGACCCTCTCTCAAAAGTAAAAGTGGGCTGGAGATATGGCTTAGTGTGAAAGCCCTGGGCTCCATCTCCAGTACTTCAAAAAAAAAAAAAAAAAAAATGGATCCAGTCAGTGTATGATGCACAAAAAAATTTTGTATATTTGTACATGCTGCCTTATTTGATGTAATTAATATTAATGGTATTTTTATGATTTGTAAGATTTGGGTTTTTATAGTTTGATATAAAGCTGTTTTCAAGAGTGTCTATGGAGTGTCCTTTTGGGGAGCTGCACGCCTGGAGCTGGGGGCATCCTTAGCTTCCCTGGGTTAGGACAAATCCTGTCCTCACCTTTCCCTTCTGCTACCCCACCGCACGGTCCAGGAGGGTGGACCGCCCCTTCTGGGAGCTGAGCTCGGGGAGGCTCTTCCGTCACACCCCCCATGCCTGCGTGCCCACCCGCAACGGAGGATCGTGACCCTTTCGGTGCCCCTCGGTCCCTCCCATGAGCGTGAGGGAAGGTTCAAGAAGGAGGGTAGGGTGCAGGCTGTGAGCATGGAGCCCACTGCATTTGGATTAGAGCCTTGAAAGGCGCAGCTGAGAACAGAGGGTGGTGGTCCCGCTCGGCACCCTGATTCTGGCCTTGGGTCTGGGGTCCCTGGGGAGCGAGGGGACACTGTGACACATAGCCGGGAGACCCCTAGGCAGTTGGAGAGAGGCTTTGGGGGGCGGGATGGAAGAGAGTGGGGAGGAGGGGCCTCGTGGGGACAGCACACCGAGGCGAGGGGTGCTCAGGGCTGCAGGGTCCCAGCAGGCTCGGCCTCGGGAGGGAGGTGTCTCGGTTTCCCACTGGCCCCCCTGATGAGGCGCGGGTCCTGAGGACCCGTGGGAAGCTCTAAATCCAGGGCGCCAACATTTTCTCACCACTGGGGCCAACGGGGCCCTGGTGAGTAGCCCTCACGGAAAGGAGGGGACTGCAGTGAGCTGGCAGGTCCCTGCTGCTCCTGCCCCATGCAGGCTGGGGTGAGGCACCCCTGGGTCACCAGGGAGGCCACTGCCTGGGCTCCACACTCACTTCCAGGAAAGCCCCATGAAGGACAGGGTTTGAGGATGGGCCTGGACAGGGCTCTGCACCAGACGCCCAGCTCTCTGAAGCAGCAGAGGGAGGCCACAGTCCACCACAGAGGACAGGACGGAGTGTCCCTGAACTCCTCCCTGTTCTTGGCAGAGCGGGACACGGACAGCAGCTGGCCCGGGGCCCACCCAGGGTAACCTCCTGCCTCCGGCACACTAGAAACCAGGAGCAAGGAGAGAAGCCGCTGAGCTGGCGTGTGGTTTAGGCCTACAATCTCAGCCCTCTGGAGGCCGAGGCAGGAGGATCCCAAGTTGGGCTACTCAGTGACTTAGTCTCAAAATCCAAAATAAAGATTGGGATGCGGGGTGTAGCTCAGTGGTAAGAGCACTTGCTTAGCCGGGAGTGGAAGCACATGCCTCTAATCCCAGCACATGGGAGGCTGAGGCAGGAGGATTGCTGAGTTCAAGGCCAGCCATATTGGACAGTAAGATTCTATCTCCAAGATAAAATAAAATAAAATACAAATTAGCTGGAGATGTAGCTCAGCGTCAAGGGCCTAGGCTCCTCCCCACACACATAAGCAGTTGACGTCAACTGAGGTAACCAGTAGAAATTAAGGGGTGCAACTCTGATTCCTAGGACGGGGGCCTACAGAGGAGGGGACAACTGGTTGATGACCCCAGACTTGAGGAGGTCCCTAGCATAGGCCTATCTTGAGGAGTAAGGGAGGGGACGGCCTGAGCACAGCTCCATCCTCCCCCTCCCAGGCACTGGGAGAATGTTTAGACACGAGAGTCAGGTGTGGGAAGGAGGGCGCCCTTTTGCAGAGGAAGTCAGGGGACAGGGAGTTAGATGGGGCTATGCTGGCTTCCTGTTCTTTGTGAAGGACCCAGGGGTCCTGAATGGGCTGCTGACTTTGGAAAGACCCCTAGGGATGCTGGGTGGAGAGTGGAGGCGCCATAGGGAGCAATGGAGTCTGGAAACAGATACGGGTATCCGGGAGGTAGTGACTGTGGGTGAGGTGGCTCCACCCTATGAGACAGCAAGTCTCCAAGCCACTGGGAATATTCCAGTGGAGCGGCCTGGCTGGTCTACCCTGGGGCTTCTGGGGACTTCGGAGGCCTGGGAGGGAGGAGGGGCAAGGGAGGAGCCTGGCCAAGTTAAGCAGGAGAGGACTGCGGCAGAGGGGAGCGTCTCACACTCAGGAGATTGAGCAAGGCCTGTGCGCGACAGCAGCCTGCTGGCGAGGCTCTGTCTTGGCTAGCAGCCGCTCTCACGGCCTGCGGCATCGGTTCACACAGTCCCTGGGGAGCAGGACCCTGTAAGGCGAGCGTATTAGTTACCTTCTCCTTACTGGGACGGAATACCTGACGTCTACAATTCAGGCAGGAAAGCTTTATTTTAGCTTACGGTCTCAGAAGTTCACAGTCCGTTCACAGGTGGGCGGCTGGGAAGAGGCGGAATCACACAGCAGGGCTGGAGCCAGGCCCAGTGCCACAGCCAGAACCAGAATGCCTCACGGCATGGCAGAAGAGGAAGCAAAGTCTGGGAGGCAGTGGCGCACGCCCTTCCAGGTCCTGTCCCAGCGATCCACGCCTTCCAGGTGTAAGCCCCGAGTCCACCATACACCTGGAATCTGTAACTTACCACAGGCCTGCAGTCTGCAGTCTGCCACACACAGCTGTCCTCCACCACACATGACCCACCACACGCCCATACACCACCCCTCCTGACCAGGCCCCAGCTCCTAACAGCACATGTTCCACAGATCATCTATAACATCAAATACATGAAACTTGGGGGACATTCCAGACCCAAACCACAAGAGTAGGTCACATGAACAGACGCCTCTACCTCTGAGCCGTCAATCCCCTTATAGGACTGGTACTGGGGGTTGAGGCCAAGGCCTCCACAATTCTGTCCTCACCATGTTCGAGTCGACTTCCCTGAAGGGGAGCTTTTATAGGCAAAAAATGAGGAGGATTACCTAAGACACTGTGAAACAATAACCTTGGGCACAATGGCAAGTGGGACAATTTACCTTGTTCTGAGACCGAGCAGGAAGTCCGCGACCCGTCCTTGTAGCGGTATTTCTTGTCTACGACAAGGACTTGGTCTCCGTGTGCAGCGCTAGCTCCAGCAGAGTCCTTTGTGACAGTTTCTGTCACATAATTGTGCACATGAACCCTTCCTCTGCTGCGCCTGGTGGAAGGTCTGTAATCCCAGCACTCTGGGAGGCTGAGGCTGGAAGATCACACATTTGAGCCCATTTTGGGCAATTTAGCAACTTGGAATCTGTCAATAAAAAATACAAGCCAACTGGGAACACAGCTCCCGGGAAAGGCCCTAGGTTCAACAGCCGGTACTAAAGAGAGATTTAAAATTTTAAAAAGAAGCCAAGCCCAGTGGTACCAGCCTGGATTCCCAGCATCCTGAGAGACGGAGGCCGGAGAATCACAAGTTTCTCCCATCCTGAACAACTTAGCAACTTAGTGAAACTCCGTCTCAAAACCAAAAACAAAGGGGGCTGGTGCTGGGGATGTAGCTCTGTGTGAAGACCCTGGGCTCGATCCCTAGAATCACGGAAATAAACATTAAATAAATATCGAGCAGCTGTGATGTTTCCATCCTCAGTTCCAGCTCCGAGCTCCTTCCCCAGGGCAGTTAACAGAAACTCTAGCACCTGAACTCCCTGACCCTTTTCTGACGACTGAGGTTAAGTAGTCAGCTTCTCCAAAAGGGCCCTCCGCTAGTCTCTAGAGGTTAGACAGGCATTGAGGGGTGCCCATGTCTGATCTGTCAGCAGCTATACCTGTACCAGGAAGTCTCCCTCAAAACCCTGAAGGGGCAGGGCATGGTGTTACAGCCTGTAATCCTAGGGCTAAGGAGGCCAAGGCAGGAGGATTTTTTGAGACAGGATCTTACTCTGTAGTCCAGCCTGGTCCTGAACTGAACTCACTATGTAGCCCAGGCTGGCCTGGAACTCACAGCAATCCTCCTGCCTCAGCTTCCTGAGTACTGGGATTACAGGTCTGAGTCACCACGCCCACTGTATGTGGTAGAGGGGAATTGAACTCAGGACCTCACAATTGCTAGGCAAGCACTCTGACCACCGAGCTGTTCCTCCAGCCACAAAGCAGGAGGACTGAGGTGAGTTCTCGGTCGGTCTGGGTTCCATAGTGAGTTCAGTACCAGCTCAGACTACACAGCAAGATCCTGTCTCAAAAAACACACATTTATATACATATATATGGCGAATGTTTAAATTTTTAAAAGTATTGCCATTATTCCCCTCCGGCTTCCCTCCCTGCACCACACTCACCCTGCTCCAGCCCTCCCTGGAGCAGCCTCAGGGTGTTTCATGACACACGGCGGGGCGGGTGCCCGCAGAGAGGGAGGCGCGCCCCAGCGCTCCTGCTCCCGCGTGTCTGCACTCACCTGTCCTGATGCCACACAGCGTCTGGATCTTCCTCAAAGTCCAAATGATGGAGACCTTTTGAATTGGTCCAGGACAGGCAGGCAGCTAACGCCATTCATAAAACAGAACTTCTAGAGACTAGAGGAAAGGCACAGCGGTTACAGCACCAGCCTAGCAAGCACAAGGCCCCAGGTTCAATTCCTCAGCACCACAAAAGCCCGGTGTAGTGGCGCACTCCTGTAATCCCAGCACTTGGGAGGCTGAGGCCAGCCTGGGCTCCAGAGTGAGCTCATGACCAGCCTGGACTGCAGAGTGAGACCCTGTCTCAGAAAAAAGAAAATTTTCCAGAGCTGCTTTAGTAAAAACTATGTAGGGAGAGTATCTTAGAGAATTAATGGGAATATATCTTGTACCATAATGAAAAAAAATTCCGTATTCACCACAGTTTTTGATCACGCCATGTACACACTTGCCATGTGACAAGATGACAGACTCAGCTGGCAGCACGTGAATCCAACAAGTCTCAGCTCATCGAGCGCCCCTCTCGGGCACGCAGCCTCCGTCACGTCCCAGTGCCAAGCCAGGGCAGTTACTCCGAAGGACAGCGAGGCCAGGCCTAGTGGCGCAGGCCTGTCATCCCAGCACTCTGGGAGGCTGAGGCAGGAGGATCACAAGTTCTAGCTTAGCCTGGGCAACTTAGCAACTTGGTGAGACCCTGTCTCAAAACCAAACACAAAGGACTGGGGATGTCGCTCCGTGTGACAGCGCTGAGCCTGACGCCTGGCACTACAACAAGAGGAGGAAGAGGGGAGGAAGAGCGGCATCTGCGGAGAGGACAGGGTGCTCACCACTCTGGGCCGTGGGCTTGTCCCCGTGTTCCGAGGCCCACGGGGGTGCCGAGCGTGGCCCCGGGTCGGGCACAGGGAGGCTTGTCTGTGCAGATCTCTGGAGCTTGCCTTGTTCTGGTCCCTTTGAACCTGGCTTCAGAGGTAGAAATGTATGTGGGTCCTGGTAGCACCCTAAAATGTGCTGGCCCATGGGAGAGGGAAGGAGGTGTGGAGGCGGGGTGCGTGGGAGAGGAAGGGGAGCCATATGTAAATTAAAAAATAAAAAGGGCTGTGCTGTCCGGAATCCCAAACGGGCCTTCCAGGGGCCTGCCTCCTTCATCATGGTCAGAGATAAGGGCGTAGCGACTGGCCTTTCTTCTCAGAGATGAAGCCTGTCTCTGGAAGCTTATGAGGTCATAGGCCCCTAAAGGTTTTATTCAGGTTCACCCCCTTTTTTGCTTTTCATTTTGAGTTAGAGTCACTGAGTTGCCTGGGCTGGGCTCGAACTTGTTATCTTCCTGTTTCAGCCTCCCAAAGTGCTGGATTCGAGGCCTGCTTGACAGGTGTTTTGTTAAGTCACCTGAAGTGCCTGTTATGGTTACTGAACTCAGGTTTGAAGCCACGGCCCAGAAAAACCAACGCCGGGGGACAAGCACTGAGGAGGAGGGAAGGCTTCACTCTGGCCGTCAGCAACCCGGGAGCAGGCAGGCAAACATGGCGATTCCTCTGCCCTGGGGCTTGGGGGACCAGGGAGAATTTAAGAGAGGACTGGGTGGAGCTCTGCAGAGATCAGTTTTCCAGGGGCCCGCGTCACGTGGGCTGGCCTTCTGAGGCTGACAGAGATGATCGCTTCCTGGTGACAGCTAACGCTCATCCTGACGGGAAGACACTCAGGAATCCAAAGGAAGGCTACATCCTGGAAGTGGGGAAAAGGGACAGGAGCACAGCAAGATGGCGTCACTGCCGGGCCTGGCCCAGGCCTGTCCCCCCAGTACTCTGGGAGGCTGAAGCAGGAGGACTGTAATTATGAGCCCAGGCTGGGCAACCCAGCAACTTCGTGAGACTCCGTCTCAAAATAAAAAATTAAAAAGGACAGAGGATGGCCTGGATATTTTGCCAAGTGCTGCAAAACAAACTAAAACAAACAGCAGGTTGCCTGCCTCAAGCCTACTAGGTAAGACCGTGCAATTCAACAACTCCCAGGTTATTCGTATGAATATAAAAATTTTCCCAGCTTCTTTTGAAGTATAAGTTACAAACAACAGGGTGTACTGAGGTAGAAGGTAGGCCTCTACGGACAAGCAGAGCACATGTCACAGGCAAAAGGAGAGAGAAGTGGATGGCTTCACCCAGCAGCCACTCCCATGGACCCCCTCCTCGTCCCAGGCTGGGGTCACGGCTCCCCAGGGTGCCCACCCGGGCATGACACACGGCTGCCCTGCTTCCTCTTCCCGCTGTATCTGGGAGCTGGCCACCGCCCCGTCACAGGGAACTTCCAGGCTCTTCTTTATAGCTGCACAGAGCCCATGGCTGGGGCCCTCGGACTCTTGTCCTTGGGGCTCCTGACGGAGATTCAGGGAGTTTCCAGTATTTACTGCAACTGACACGATGGTTGGGTCCCTGGGTCGTTTGGCATACCTGAATGTGGATAGAATTAACTCCTACAAGGGGGGTGGCCTGCTCACAGGTAGAAGCCTTTTAATCAGTTTGGTCCATGCTGCTGCTGAACCCTTTCCACAGAAACTCTGCCAAATTATGTCCCCTACACACTGAGTCAGCCTGGTAGCCAACAGCCTCACTACTACAAAATGCTCAGTCACGTGTTAAGAAAGCGCATGAGGAGCTGGGGGTATAGCTCAGCGGCTAAAGCACTTGTCCAGTAAGCACAAGCCTCAGAGTTCAATTCCCCAGCTGGGCGTGGCAGCACACACCTGTAATCCCAGCACTCCGGAGGCTGAGGCAGAAAGATGGCTCTGAGTTTGAGGCCACCTTGAGCTATGTAGTGAGTTCAGGACCAGCCTAGACTACAGAGGGAGACCCAGTCTCAAAAAACAAAAAAAAAAAGTACATGAACCGGCACCTGAATATCAGGGAAGACGGGAGGGACAGATCAGGAAGGGACACGTGAAGCTCATCGAAGGATGGATATGTCTGTTATTTCTACTGTCATGACAGTTTCAATCATATATACATGTAAAAATTTATGAGTCTGTGTATTGTACTGTATTTTATTTTTTTGAGACAGGATCTTGCTTCTGAACTCATTATGTAGCCCAGGCTGGCCTGGAGCACACAGCAATCTTCCTGCCTCAGCCTCCCAAGTGCTGGGACTACAGGCGTGTGGCAATGCACTCAATTCATGTGGTGCTGGGAACTGAACCTAGGCCCTAGTGATTGCTAGGCAAGTGCTCTAACTGCTGAGCTACAGCCCCAGCCCCATGAAGCTATTAAATTTGAAACCGAACCATTAAAAAAAAAAAAGTAAAGAAGCAAAATAAAAGAGAGATTAAAGAAACCAGGAAGACAGACTTCGTGGGGGAGGGAAAAGGCTGGGTGGGGGGGGGGGGGGGGGAAGGAGAAGGAGGTAAAAACGGTCAAGGTGTGATGTATAGATGCACCGATTTCTCAAGCTGATTGTAAACATCGCAATAAAATAAGAAAATAATCTGTATATTTTTAAGTATGCGCAGTTTACTGATTACACTTAGAGAAAGCTATTTAATTTTTTAAAAATTCCAGGGGCTGGTGGTGATAGTTCAGTGGTGTCTTGGTTACCTTTTCGTCACTGTGACTCAATGCCCAACACCCACAACTTAGGGAGAAAAGGTTTATTATAGCTTACAGGTTCAGAAGGTCTCAGTCCATTCATGCAGCTGGAAAATGGTGGAATCACATGGTGGGGCCGCAGCTGGAGCAGGAGTTGCCTGGGAGACAGAGATCCTCACAGCATGGTGGAAGAGAGAGACTGGGAGTAAGGGCGGAAGCAGCACGTGCCCCTCCAGGTCAATCCCTAAAGCACCCGCCCCTTCCAGCCAGGCCCCACCTCCCAACCCTACACAGTATCCGTAGAAACATGAAGCTTTTGGGGGACTCTCCAGATCCAAACCACCACAAGTGGTTAAAGAATGTGCCTAGCATTTGCAAGGCTCTGGGTTCAACTCCCCAGCACCACATAAAGGTTAGCTGGGCGTGGTGGCACACCAGTCATCCCAGCACTCCGGAGGCTGAGGCAGGAGGATTGTCATGATTGGACTGCAGTTAGCTCAGGATCAGCCTGGACTACAGAGTGAGACCCCTTCTCAAAAAAACCCAACTCCATGAAGACATGTTACTCTTTGTCTCATCAGACTAGGAAAATAATAATACCAACAATCGCCTCAATTTTGGCAAAGTTGAAAGGAAACCGGTGGCTGTGGTTTGGGTCTGGAGCATCCCACAGAAGCGTCCTGGACCTAGGATGCTGGGCACTGCTGGGAGGTGGCCCTGGCTGCAGGGGCGGCTGTTTGAGGCCCGACCTGGCAGGGCAAGTGCTGGCTCCGTCTTCCTCCTGGACTTGGCTTTCTGTGTCTCTGGCTCTGGACCCACCATGTGGCTTCACCATCTCTCTAGCTGACCACCCATGAATGGACTGTGACCTTCTGAAACTGTGAGCTAAAATAAGTCCTTCCTCCCTAAAGTTGTGGGCGCTGGGTATTCTGTCACAGCAATGAGAAAGTAACTAAGACACTGACCCTGTAGCAGGACAGTGAACCAGCATAGACGTCTTCCGAATAAATTTTTGCGGGAAATATCTCTTCTTGTCTCAGGCAGCTTGAGCTCCGTGGGTCCACCAGAGATACGAGGCAAGACCCGGGGGCATTTGGCACGTTGGGTGGCACCAAACCCTCTGTAACCAGTGCTGTATTTCTTTTCTGAACCTACAGACACATCATGAAGCCTGGTACATTAGCACTGTAAAAGGTTAACAACAGTAACTAATAACAGACTATGGCAATACACTATACAAAATTATTTAAATCATATGAATTGTTCATTTCTGAAAATTTCCATGGAACAGTGGGCCATGAGTGAGTGAAAGAGTGGAAAATAAAGCCAGGCCCATGAGGGGCCATGGTGCTCACGAAAGGATTGCTTCTGCTGGGCTCAGCACTGCCCACGCGTAATCTCAGCTACTAGAGAGGCTGAGGCAGGAGGAGCCCAGCCTGGGCAATTTAGTGCCTTAGACTCTGTCTCAAAATAGAAAAATTCAAAAGGGGCTGCGTGGGTAGCTCAGCACTAGAGTGCTTGCCTAGTTAGCACAAGGCCCTGGATTTGATTCCCTAGTACTACACAGGCTGAGTGTGGTAGTGACCACCTGTAATCCCAGCTCTCAGGAGGCTGAGGCAAGAAGATTGCCATGAGTTCAAGGCCAGTCTGAGCTATCCAGTGAGCTCAGAACTAGTCTGGACTATGGAAGAAGACCTTGCCTTTAAAAATAAATAAATACAAATTAAAACGACCTAGGGGTTTAGCTCAGTGTGAGATCCTGAGTTCAGTCCTCAGTACCGGGACTAGAAGAATGGCACAGTGGTTAAAGTGCTTGTCTAGCATGCACACAGCCCTGAGTTCAGTTCCCCAGCACCATATAAACCAGGGTGTGGTGGCACACGCCTCTAATTCCAGCACTTAGAAGGCTGAGGCAGGATTGCTGTGAGTCCAAAGCTAGCCTGGGCTACACCAGTGAGTTCAGGACCAGCCTGGGCTACAGAGCCTGTCTCAAAAAAAAACATAACACACGCACACAGAAATCTATTAACCTATTTCTCTTCTTGGCTCAGTATGATTGAGCTCCATGCTTTTAGGGCCAAGTAATGAATTTCCAGAGAGCTTAGCTTTAAAAATGAAAATGTAGGGACTGAAGGGATAGCTCAGAGGTTAAAGTACTTGCCTAGCAAGCGCTAAGTACCTGAGTTCAATTCTTTAGCACCACATAAAGCTGGGCCTGGTGGTGCACTAGGTAGGCTGAGACAGGAGGACTGCCTCATAGTGAGTTCAGGACTAGCCTGAACTACAGAGTGAGAACCTGTCTCAAAACTAAATAGGTAGGTAGGTAGGTAGGTAGGTAGGTAGATAGATAGATAGATAGAGTAGATAGATAAAATGAAAAGTACATAATTAACAAAAGGTATCTAAGATAACGGTAAAGATACCGCTTTACCCTGACATCATGGAAGGAGTGATGTCACTGAGCTACAAAACTGGGTGCAGGATTTGATTGCATAAGTTGATGAATTGTGACTTTTTCAAGAACATAAGTGTTTTTTTATACAAAAGTGGAACTCATGTAAAAAAGTCTGTAACTTCCCGAGTTACTCACTACTTGATTATGAGTCTGTTGTTTCAGCAGAAGAGCCCGACCATCTGGTGGAGACTTTACAATCTCTTGCTTTGATAATATGAAGGCCTGGAACCTTCTGGGTTGTCTAACGTGACTGCCAGCGGGAACGGCAAGGACCGGGTGAGTCCCCAGGCAAACAGAAGGAGCTCTGTCCTGGACTTGGTGCTGGCGTTCTAGCTGCCTCAGCTCAGGACGCGGACAGCCTGTCTCCCTTTGAACTGGGTCTTGGGGGTGACTGCCCACTTCTAGGAATGGTTGCTGTCGGAGGTAACAGGGCAAACAGACGCCTTTATAAATACAAAGCTCCTAATTGCAGGGAAAACTGGAAACTCCCCAAATACCTAGCAAGTGGGAAAGAGGGAAGCAACAATTATAATACACAACACAATGTGGCCGTTCAAAAAGTGAGGCAGGCCAGGCCCCTGGGAAAGGGGAAGTGTGTGTGGGGGGGGGGGGGGGAGTCGTGCAGCCCTCTGGGAGACTGAGGCAGGAGGATTACAAATTTAAGCCCAGCCTGGCCAATTGTAATTTAGTGAGACCCTGTCTCAAACGATAAAATGGGGCCAGAGGAATAGCATAGCAGTTAAAACGCTAGGCCAGTAAGCACAAGATCCTCAGTTTGATTCCCTAGAACCACATAAGCCTTTGGGGGGAAGCGTGCCTGTAATCCCAGCATTCAGCAGCTTGGGGCAGAAGGGTTGCTATGACTTTGAGGCCAGCCTGGGCTACAGTATGAGCTCAGTATCAGCTTGGACTGCAGAGTAAGACCCTGTCTCAAAAAAAAGTAGGGACTGGAGGAACAGCACAGAGGTTAGAGTGCTTGTGCAGCAAATGCAAGGACCTGAATTCAGTTTCCAAGCACCACATAAGCTGGGCATAGTGGCACACACATGTGATCCCAGCATTCAGCAGGCTGAAGCAGGAGGACTGTCATGATTTCAACACCAGCCTGTGCTATATAGTGAGTTCAGGATGAGCCTGTACTACAAAGCCAGACATTGTCTCAATAAATAAATAAATGTTCAAGGTGGCACAGGTCTGTAACCCTAGCACTCTGGGAGGCTGAGGCAGAAGGATCTCAAGTTTGAGCCCAGCTTGAGAAACTTAAGAGACTTCGTTGGTGAGGCTGGGTCAGCAAAGGGTTCCTGGGCTTTCAGCCTCGGAGCCCGCGCGCCTGCCCCATGTGTGCAGGAGCTCTGGGTGTCTTCCTAAGCCCCTTCGTGGTGAGTCCTTGGGGGGTTGGTCTTGGTGTCACTCCTCCACACTGTCAGGTGCCTTTTCCTCAGTTGTTCCTGGAAGCAATCCACTCCTCTCATATGAAGGTAGAATTTTATTTATTTATTTTTTTTTTTTGAGATTGGGTTTGATCTGCAGTCAGGCTGGTCCTGCATGCACTATGGAGCCCAGGCTGGCCTTGGACTCCCAGCAGTTCTCCTGCCTTGGCCTCCCAAGGGCTGGGATCACAGGTGTGCGCCACCACGCCCAGCTAATTTTTTTTTTTTTTATGCAGTGGTGGGAAATCGAACCTGGGGCCTTGCATATTTGAGGAAAGCACTCTAGCCACTAAGATATGCCCCCAGCCCCTGTACATGGAATTTGGAAGATCCTTCCACACTGATCAAACGATTGTCCCAGAATCCTTTGCAACAGCTGTGCTGCCACATGAGTCTGTAGGATGACCTGAAGAAAAAACAGTGCCAGGACACCCAAAGAAAAAGGGAACAGGCAGGAAGGAGGAAGCCGGGGGAGGAGCCACAGACAGCCCCAAGTTGGCGCTGGGAGGAGCGGGACTGAGTCTGTAGGGCAGAGGGCAGGGCAGGGCAGAAGCTGGATCACCCAGGGTTCACCCCGGCAGCAGCATGCTGGACAGCAGGTTGCGTGCTTGGCTGGGTGCCCCTGCTGTTGTTTTCTTAGTGGTAAAACAGGAAGCTGTGCCGTCCCATCCCCATGAGGTGCTGGAGAGAACAGGATGGCTTGCGGCAAATCCCTGCTCTCGTGACTTCAGGTCCTGATAATGATGTCCAAGGGCCACCCTGTTCTTGAAACCCTTCCCCTCAAAGCCCTGACCCTGGGACCAAGAGTCAAGGGCTGGACTGCTTCCATCTCTCCTGAGTGTCCAAGGATCCTCCCCAGGGCAGTTCCATTATAAATTAACATTGCTTGCCTCTGCCCTTCACACTCGAGTGGCCCGCTTTCTCCTCTCTGACCCGACGTCCCTCACCCCACTCTTGCCCGGGGTCTGACTCACCCGGAGGCAGGTGCGGATGTCACTGTCTGTGGCCGCACCGCAGGTTAGCCCCTCGTTCTGTTGGTGGATGTTTACTTCCAGTCTTCAGCAACTGCAAGTGAAGCTGCTATAAACATTCGTGCTTGGCTATAGAGCTCTCCAGTGTTTATCTCTTCTGACAATCTGTGTTGGGTCTAGAAGTAAGAAGACAGGTCTTTTGTGGGCTGTTGGTGGTGGTGGAGGTGGTGGAGGTGGAGGTGGTGTGTGTGTGTGTGAGAGAGAGAGAGAGAGGGAGGGAGAGGGAGAGAGAGACAGAGAGAGAGAGAGAGAGAGAGAGAGAGAGAGAGAGAGAGAGAGAGAGAGAGAGAGAGATACCAGGGCCAGAAACCACGGGCTTTTTTCTTTTTTTTTTGAGACAGGGTCTTTTTCTGTAGCCCAGGCTGGTCCTGAACTCACTTAAGTAGCTCAGGCCGGCCTCAAATTCATGGAAATCTTCCTGTCTCAGCCTCCCTCATGTTGCCACTACGCCCAGGCTATGCGGTGCTAGCCAAGTACTCTAACCATTGTGATATCCCGCCAGCCCACCCCCACCCCCAGGGCCTTCGTACTGAGTTGCAGCCCCAGCTCTTTTTTCATTTATTTTGACCTCGGATCTTGCTAGGTCTCTCAATCGCCCAGCTCGGGCTTGAACTTGTGATCATCCTGCTCAGCCTCCCATGGGATTACAAGTGTGTGACACCGATCTCCGCTGTTTTCTATTTAGTTGTTTTCTATTAGCAGAGTCTTGCCATACAGTGCAGGCTGGCCTCAAACTTGTGACCCAGGGTTTGAGGAATAACACAGCAGTTAGCGTGCTTGCATGGCAAGTACGAGGCCCTCAACTCGATTCCCCAGCACCACATGAGCCAGGAATGGTGGCACACGTCTGTAACCCCAGCAATCAGGAGGCTGAAGCAAGAGGCTTACAGTGAGTTTGAGGCTGGCCTGGGCCACATACCTCCGCGTGGCGGCACCAGCCTGGACACTGAGCGGGCTGTCTGTGCTCCTTTCTCCTTGCTGTGGCCAAATACCCAATGACCACACCTTGAGGGAGGAAATGCTTTGAGCTTAGTTTCAGAAGGCCTCACACACACAGTCCACTCACGCAGCTACCAGCAACGGCGAAGGCACGTGGCAGAAGCCAGGGAGCCGCTCACCCCATCACAGAGAAGCCAGTCCAGCAGGAGCCAAGCCGCTTTCTCAGGACTCGGGCAAGGCCAGAGCTCTCCCAGAGAAGCGACAACGATGGTTTTTCTCCAACCTTTACTTAGTTCAAGCTGCCCTCTGGGGACCCCCCCCCACACCCAGGGTGGGCGCCCCTCCCTCACTTACTGGCCCACAATCAAGAACACCTGAAAGCACTGTCCTGGTCACTCCCCAGTCTTAACAATCTTTCTAGGTCAAACCCTAAGCATCTGCCCTTTCCAGCCAAGCCCCACCTCCCAGTAACACAAGGTTTCAAATACATGAGGCTTTGGGGGAACAGTCCAGGTCCAAACTATGGCAAAGACCTTGTCTTAAAAAAAAAATAAAAGCTGGGACCCTCCTGCCTCAGCCTCCGAAGAGTTGGAATCACAGAAATGTGCCTCACACCCGGCTTTCCCACTGGCCCCACCCCAGTCCAGCATGGCCTTAAACCAACCAGACTTGGGAACAGGTGATTAGCAGCCTGACTGCCCATTGCCTGGTGACCTAACATATCCAAAGGTGCTTGGGTGTCTTCCTGGTGGCAGAATTCTGCCACGTACCCCCCTTTAAGGACGGCCTTCTCCTGCGTCCCCTCAGAACACTTACTGACCTGCAGGAGGCATCTTCGGCACCCCTCCCTGCCCTGCCCATCTGAGCGCCCAGTCCTCTCCCTTCTCCTGGGCTCCCAGGCAGTCCTCACTCCAGCAGGTGTGATGAGGGGGCTGGTAACCACGGACATCTCCCCACTTGGCCACCACTGCCCACAGCCCCACTGGACCCCGCCAGGTTTCCCAGGATGCCGCGTTCTTCCCAGCTCCCCGAGTCAACACTTCCTTCCCGAGTCAGAACTGAGCACACAGCTGCGCCTCCTGGAGTCCTAGGGCTTAACAGCACACAACAGCGAAGGGAGGTTGGCTGTTAGCCTGGTGACCAACCAGTAGGGGTTCTGACCTCACACGGCAGTGTTCAGCCGCGTTGTTGGCAAAATAGGGATTCTGAGAGGAAAAAAAAAAACGGGCTTCTGGCATGTGACGTTCTATCAGATGATGCCTCTTGGCCCCTGGCACGCCTTGGAGGTAACTGCTGCTTTACAGATGTGGAAACAGGCTGCTGAGATGAAGTGGCTCTCTGAGGATTTGTCAACTGAAAAGAACAGCCCAGCCCGGCATGGTGGTGCACACCTGCAATCCTAGCTCACAGAGCGTGGAGACAAGAAGGTGGCATTTATTTTTTGTTTTGATTTGATTTTTTTGGAGACAGGGTCTCGCTCTGGGGTCCAGGCTGGCCTTTGACTCAGGGCAGTCCTCCCAGAGGCCAGATGCCCGAGTCAGCGCACACCCTCCTTCCAGGGCTTTTCCCCAATACTGGGGCCTGAACCCAGGAATCCAGGACCTTCGCATTGATCTACTGCTGCCCTTTTTTCTCTTTCTTTCTTTAGCCATTTTGTTCATTTTTGGGGGGAGGGGACAGGGTCTCTCTCATTCCCTCTCTCCAGGCTGGTCCCAAAATCACTATGTAAGCCAAGCTGGCCTTGAACTCACAGCAATCTTCCTGCCTCAGCCTCCCAAGTGTTGGGATTACAGGCTTGTGCCACCACTCCTTGACTTCAGCCCTTTCTTATTTTTAATTTGAGACAGGATCTTGCTGAATTGTTGAGTTGCACAAGCGGGGCTAGAACACGCGATCCTCCTGCCTTAGCCTCCCGTAGTGCTGGGATTATAGGCCTGCACCACCAAGCCCGGGTTGGGGCTCTGACTCCTGGAACACAAGGGACAATCCTTGGAGAGCATCTTCTCCCGTGCCCAGCCAGAAAGGCGCCTCCGCCATCTGGATCACAGCTCTGTTTCGCCCCCTGCTGGCCATGGGTGGAGGCATTTGGCTCCTGCCACACCGGCAGCTCGACATCGCCCAGGTAAGGCCAGGTGAGCTGAACTGAGGAGGCACAGGGCCAGCAGAACGTCCCAAGATCAACAAGGAACATTTTCTGAGAATTTTATCAATGGGCGTGTGAGGGCTCAGGGTTTCAAGAAAAATTGTACAGTGAGAATAGAGCTGGGGGCAGGCAGGGATAGCTACGGCTCCGGCAGGCACCCTGGAAAGGCAGGCGATAAGCGCCTCGTGGTGATCTCACACACCCCGTGGTTCGCTCGCTGTTCTCCCCTGCCCGCAGGAAGAAACAGACTTCACGTGGGACCCAGTCGAGCCCGGGTGCACACAACAGCACATGCCGCCACTTCCCAAGGCTCTGGTCTCTCCTACGTGGGGACCCCACGTTGGTGATAAAAATGCAGCCATTCCACACTCATCTTGAGCTTCCAGTAAAAGGCATGTTTTTAGTATGAGTACATATAATATTTGAGATATGCTTTTTCAAAAATGTCATCTGACATTGTTTTAGCTGGGTACCCTGTATTTTCACTTGGCAACCTGAATTCTACTCCATAGTTTAAAAACTACTGGTTGAAGCCGAGCACAGTGGCACATACCTGTAATCCCAGCTCTCAGGAAGCTGAGGCAGGAAGACTGCTGTGAGTTCGAGGCTAGGGCCCTCTGCCCCAGCTGGACAGGTGTGACTGAAAAGGGCAGAGATAGTGTGACTACCACAGGACCTTGGAGCTGTGAGAGAATGTTGCCGGCCAGGCTGCAGGTGAGACTAGTACCTCCTGGCTCCACCTTCAGGGCCTTTCCCACGCCATCCCCTGTCCCCTGGAGAACCTTTTAGGCTGGCGGGTCCCAGAGAGGGTACTAATGAATCATCTAGTTCTAAATCTGTCTCCCTCCTGAAGGCCCCAGTGGGGTCAGCCAGGAGTCGAATCTTGCCTTTCACCTTGTGGGCCCAACCCCACTCTCCAGTCACAAGGACATTGTTAACACTCAGGCATGCTGACCCTGTACCTCTGTGGCCTCCTGGCCCCAATGTATCCCACAAACCCGGCAGGGGGATCCTGGAACACCAGGGGTAAATGCCTGAGGACGCGAACAGCACACGCCGCTTGCTGTGAGCAGCTCCGCCAGCCTCACCTGGCTCCCTGGCTCCTTTCAGCACCGCCCCAAAGGAGGCGCATCCCCCACCTTCAGGCGGCCATGGCTGCGGTGGACCACAGGCCTGGCCATCCGCCCACCCTGCCTGCCAATCACCTCACTGCTGTCACTGCACACGCGCCGGTGCCAACTGCCCTGCCCACCCGTGAGCCGCCTGTTCTATGGGACAGCCAATACCAAAGTCAGGAGCTTGCTCTGACGCTCTGCTGGCCACCACCTCTCCTCCCCAGGGGCACGCACCCTACAGGAAGAGGCGTGGGGCTGTCTGGGGTCCTTGGTGGTACTGCCAGGGGGCCCGGGCCTTCACACTGAGCTACATCCCCGGCTCACCAGGCTGCTGACTTGCCCAGGCTGTGGTCCAACTTGCTGTCCTTCCTCCACCTCCCAGAGTGATGGGGCTACAGGAAAGACGGCTGGTGAACGTGTGAACAACTAGGGGAAATTACCTTTTTCTTAATTATTCAGAGCTGGGGTTGTAGATCAGTGCGGTAGAGTGCCTGCCTAGCACACATGAAACCCTGGGTTTGATCCCCAGCACTGCAAATAATAATAGTCTATTAAATTCTATGCTTACTTATTCATTTTTGAGACAGGGGTTTGCTCTGCAGTCAAGGCTGGTCCTGAACTCACTGTGTAGCTCAGGCTTATTACGTTCTAGAGAACAGAACCCAGGGCCTTGAGCTCACTAGGAAAGCGCTCTTAACAGCTGAGCTAGGCCTCCAACCTCCTCAGTTGATTTTAAATAACAGTTTAGGGGTGGAGTGCTTGCCTATCAAGTGCAAGGCCCTGAGTTCAATTCCTCAGCACTACATAAACCAGGTGTAGTCACGCAAGCCCGTAATCCCAGCACTTGTGAAGGGGAAACAGTGGAATGGCTTTGCGTTCGAGGCTAGCCTGGACTACAGAGTCAGATCCGGTCTCAAAAATAAATAAAATTAAATAAATAATAATTTATAAAAGGCATCTGATTTTCAGTCTCATTGACAAGCTTATTTATGTATTTGTTTAATTTCTGAGACAGGGTGTCACTCTGTAGCCTAAGCTGGCTTTGGACTCAAGGCGATTCCCTGCCTCAGCCTCCCAAGAGCTGGGATTACAGATACCTGGCTTTATGTGGTACTGGGGAATCGAACTCAGGCCTTTAACCCCTGTGCCATTCTACCAGCCCCTAACGCTAATTTAAATGAAAACTTTTTGATTACACATGTGGTTGTTTTGAGTACTTCAGCTGAGAACCTCACATACAGAACGTCCTCCAGGTGCGCGCTGGGTCTTTAGCTGTTAAACCTCAGCCAAATCTCATCACACATTTCAAACTAAAAAAGCAGGCAGCTGCATCAGTGTACGCCTGGTTAGGTCTAGGTGGGAATCAGCGTCACTGTCTGCAACACAGATCTGGAGCTGAAGCCGTGTGTGGCTGCTCCATGACTGCCAAGGCAATTTCTACCTTGTGCAGAGCCAGTGGGGCAGGCAGCCAGCCGGGCCCAGCACCCGATCCCCTCAGCACCATCCCTGCTCTCCGGTTCTCAGCCTCACAGCCCCACTGCCACCCAGATGGACCAGACCCAACCAACCTCGGAACTTCTGGAAACATTCTGGCTCTGCCTAGTCTTCTGGTGGGGCCACAGCTCCGATCTGCACACAGAACCTGAGTACGTCCCCCAGGTGGCTTCCACTCCAAGCTGAGCAGCCGGTTATTGTGGGATTACACCCCTCCTGGCCTATATTCAGAATCAAAGAAAATGCTAGATTTCAGGGAGAGATTAGTGAAAATGATGTGGTTTTCCCACATTCCTACAACTCCCGAATCTAGTCCAGGGGCCCATTCTTGGTTCTGATTTTGAGACAGAGTCTCACTGAGTGAACAAATTGCTAGGTTGGGCTTAAACTTGTGATCCGCCTACCTCAGCCTCTCAGAGTGCTAGGACTACTGGCTAATCCTTTTTAAAACATCACCAGCTCACTTTTGAAGAAAGTAAGCTTCTTGGAGAATTGAGGACTAGTGGCTCGGCACAGGGGGGCTTCTAGGTGGGGGTACACAGGTGCCTCCTGAGAGCATTTGTCTGTGACCTGGACCACTCCATCAGGTATACAGGTTTCTCTGGCATCTACTATGCTCCAATAAAATTCCAGAAAATTGCCTCAGCAATGTCTGGCTCTCTCTCTCCAAGCCACTACCTCACGAGCCAAAAGTCCCCTTCTCTGCAAGTTGCAAAGGAGCAGCCTTCAGTGGTGCACTGCCAAAAACAGCCTTGGCGAGACCAACTGGCCGCTCTGGTCCTCGTGCCCACCACAGACTCGACCAGGCACCACCCAGGAACTGGATGTCCTCAGGACCCCTCAGTGGCGCATGGGGCACAGGACGCCGCCAGCCCTGGATGGAGCCACGCGCCCAGGGTGGGGCGGCAGGTCGGACTGGTGCACGAGGGAAGCGGGGTACAGGGCAAGACGCAGGAGGTGAACAGACCAGGGCAGGACGGGACAGGGAAGGCCTAACAACAGGCCTACGGGGGATTTTGTTTGAGGGGTGGTACTGAGTCACATTCCAGGCTCCATTTTGGTTTTTAAATTTAGAGACAGCATCTTTCTAAGCCACGAAGTTATCCATGGTGGGCTCAAACCTGGTGATCTTCCTGCTTCAGCTTCCCAGTGCTATGTACCAGACCCAGCTCTAAGGGGGACGGCCATTGCACCCTAAGTGGCACTTTCCAGTTTCTGAAATTCTGTCTTTCACATTCCAAGCATACCAGAACTCTGAAGGGGAGTCAGGGCAAGGGACATAGTCCCCAACCTACAGGAGACACTGAGGCCCAACCCAGCAGGAGTTGGTGACACCTGCTGGCGAATTCAGAGTTCTTGATCTTAGCCCGTGCCTACTCCCCGACCACACAGTAGAGAGGGAGTGGCCGGGTCTCTGAGAGCTCTGCTGACAGCTTTCAGATCAGCAGAGTCCCCTCAAGGGGCAAACAAGGAATCCTCCGACCCAGCCTGTGGCACAGACCTGTAATTCTAGCCCTCCAGGAGGCTGAGGCAGGAGGGCTGCAGGTTCAAGCCCAGCCTAGCCCATTTAGTGACTTATTGGAACCTTGTGTTTCATAGATAGATAGAGGCTCAGTCACTTTCTTGTCTTTCTTTTTTGGGTTTTGTTTTGAGATGTCACTCTGTAGTCCAGACTGGTCCTGAACTCACTACGTAGCCTAGGCTGGCCTTGAGTACAAAGCAAACGTCCTGCCTCAGCCTCCCAAGTGCTGGGATGACAGGCATGCGCCACCACGCCCGGTTTGTGTGGGGCTGGGGAATTGAACCCAGGTCCTTGTGCTTGCTGGGCAGGTGCTGTGACCACTGAGTTGTTCTTCCAGCCCAGTCCCGCCTCTTAGCACATGCAGTTAACCTCCACAACCCAGCCACCGCTCTGACTCACCAGGTTCTGGGGACATCCCCGGTTTCAGTGGTAGCCGCTAGGCAGCCAGAGCTGAGTACGTAGCTCAGTGCAAAGGCCTTGGTTCCAACCTGAAGTACTAAAAAGCAGCGGTGAACCCCCTCAGGCCACTTAGCCAGCAGGACTCAGTGGCTACCCATGGCCACACCGCTAGAGGCAACAAAAACCTGGAGCCTCGGCCTAGAGCAGACTCCAGGAAATGTGGGCCACAGCCCCAGCTCTGTGAGGCGTCAGTCAGGCAAACCTGAAATGTGGGACACACTACAGGACGAGTGGCCTAGTTTCCTAAACGAGTCAATGGCATCAAACCCGGGAGGAAGGCAGACACACGCCAGAAGATGCCTGTAAGTGACCTGAGAGACCCTGGCACACGCTGGCAGATCTAGTGTAGACCCCAATTTAAAGAGATCAGCTGCGGGAAGACACATTTTGGATAGAGCGACTTAAATGTGCACCTGATAACGTTTCTTCAGTTTGCCATCAGCACCAATGGGTCCAATCCTCACTTTTTTCCATTTTTGTCTCACCACTGTAACAGTTTTCCCCCCGCGTTGGGGACAGAACCCCGGGCCTTCGCACAGCACGCATGCTCTGCTGTAGCCCCACCTGATATTTTGGTTCTGATTTTGAGATAGGACCTCAGTAATTAGCTAAACTGGCCGGAGTGGACTTGAACTTTCAATCCTCCTGCCTCAGCCTCCCAGAGTGTTAGGATTATGGGCCTGCACCACCAAGCCTGGCTTGTTTTAACAATTTATAAGAACTGATAGCATGGGCTGCAGGAATAGTACAGAGGTCAGAGAACTTCCCTATCCCTGGTTTGATTCCGTAGCACCACATTAAACCAGGTGTGGTGGCACATGCCTATAATCCCAGCACTGGGAGGCTGAGGCAGGAGGACTGACTGCTGCGAGTTTGAGGCCAGCCTTGGGCTACACAGTGAGCTAAGGACCGGTCTTAACTGCAGAGCGAGACCTTGTCTCACTGGTAGTGCATGACTTTCATTCCCTTAGAGATCCAGGGAAACGCTGGGCAGGAAGGAACTGCTACCCACGTTGCAGGGAGTAATGGTGGCACTGTGGTGCGTTCAGAGAACAAGAATGATCTTTACTGAGATACACCGTATTTCTGAGTTGCCTGAGCTCATATGGGGTCTGGGGCAATGACTGAATATGGGGGCTATTTGCTTTGTTCCCTGAGTGCTGGGTATTTCCCTAACACAAGGCTTGTTTTTGTTTTTGTTTGAGTCTGAGCCCACGCTGGCCTCACATTCCTAGCAATCCCCCTGCGTTGTCTCCCAGGTGCTGGGATTACAGACCTGCATCATCACACCAGGCTCAAGTTTTCTTTAAACAAATAGGAGACTGCTTCCACTGGGGGGTGTCACATTGTAGGACACCCTGGTCAGGCCTCACCACAGAAGGTGGGCATTGCAGAAATCATTCCAGCTTCTGTTCTGGGCATTGCAAAAACCATTCCAGCCAAGATCCAGCCCACCGCCACATGGGGTCCAGGGGAATAGGCACTCTGTGTCACAGGGGATTCCCGGGGGAATCGTAGACATTTCTCAGATGGGCCTCAGCAAGGTCAGTCTGAAGGCAGACTGTGCCCCAGTTCCCCTCTCTCCAAGGTGCTGGCCCCGGGATGGAGGCTGCCCATCCCCCAGACGGCTCACCAGAGTGACAGCCAAGGCAAGTGGCTCCCAGCAAGCTGGCCAGGACCCTCGTGGTCAGAGTAGTCTCAGCACCTCACTTGGGCACTTTTGTGGAGATAGGCAGGACGGATCCAGGCTGGCGGGTGCCAGGATGGCTCAGTGGGTCAAGGGTATGGACTGCTGCAGCCAGGAAAGCCAGCACTGGGGTCCTGGTGGCAGAACCATGGTCCTCCTCTGCCTGCACTGCCAGGCTGTGACCATGGTCACTAGGGTCAGACTTCCTTACAGTCTGGGTTTGGATGGCCCCCAGAGCTTCATGGGTTTGCAAGGCGACTGGATTGTGGGGGTCTGTGGGTCAAGCAGCGTTAACCTATTGACCCCATGTGCCGTTGAGAGGTGGGGCCTGGTAGGAGGGGCAGGTCACTGGGGCAGGGCCAGAAGGGTGCTTCTCCCTCCCCTCCACCTTTCCCTCTCTGCTTCCTTCTCCCCCACACAGGAAGTGGCCCACTGCCATGCACAGACTGGACCCAAGATAAACCAACCCTCCCGTAAGTGGCAGGTGCCAGGTACCGTGTCCCAGCGACAAGAAAGTGACTAAGCCAAGTCCCGCACCGAGTCCCAGGGCCTAGCCATCAGCCACCACGTGCCGGTACGTAGCTCTGACTGGCAGGCGGGAACCAGGTCGTCAGGCGGCCGGGTCCAGGCCCGTCTCCTTCTCACGGTCTCCCCAGAACGTCTGCAACACATGAGGCTGCCTGCAGAGCTGAAAGGTCTCAGGGATGACAGGGTCTTCTACGATGAGCAGCCCGTCCTAACTTTAGCCATGGCGACTTCGTGTCTCAGGCGAATCACTAACTCAGGCACCCAGGGACTTCTTGCCCTTCACTCAAATAAGGCAGGGGAGCTGGACCTGATGCTGCACACCTACAATGCCCGCATTCTGTGAGGCTGAGGCAGGAGGATCACATGTTGGAGTCTGGTTTGGGCAACTTAGCAACTGAGCGAGAACTTGTCTCAAAATTAAAACAAACAAAAAAGACGTAGCTTAGTTCAAAGGCCCCAGTTGCATCTCCAGGATCAGAAAAGCCAAACAAAGAAAACAACAGTACAGCACAAAGCACAGGTCAGCTGCGAGCTCCTGGCCACACTCCTCCCTGGGCCTGCCCCCCCAGACGTCCCCGCTGCCTGGCTGCAGCTTCACTAGGCAAACACTGCACTCACAAGCCGCAGACCCAGATTCTCAGCATGAACTAGGACGTCTCCCCGGCAGCTGGGGAAGCACAGAGTGAATTTAAATGGTGCTGGGAAGCATAAGGGCTTGACGGGAACTCAGGCTGTTCTTCCGAGGGGACCAAGGTGCTGGCATTACACAAAGGCCCCTGCTGGGGAGGCAGGGCGGGCCCTGGGCTCCAGGCCGTCCCAGTGACCCTCTGCAGAATGATGCTTTCCATTTGCATTGTCCTGCATTCTTTCCCAGACCCCATGACCTGTTTTTCTGTACCCTGGATCAAGCCCAGACCCCCACCCTGAGCTTCATGTTCAGCCCATTTTGATTTTAAGATCAGGTGTCACCAAATTGTCCAGACTGAGCTCAAATTTGTGATCCTCCTGCCTCAGCCTCACACTGCTCTTCTATCCTCTCTCCTCAAACACGGCTGCAACGGAATCACTTTCCATTTGGACTCCAACACCCAGCTAAGCGGAGCACAGGAGGTCAGGGAGCAGGGAGGACAGCGACAACACGTTGGACACCTGTTCCCTTGACATCCGCTTGTCTCCTTGGAGGTGTGAGTGGGGACTAGCTCAGGCCAGTCAGGCCTGGGCGTGTGTGGTGGCTGCCCTGCCGAGTGCAGATCCCCATGACTCCCGGGCTGCTTCCGGCCGGCGACCTACAGCAGCCAGGAGGCTAGGCCGGCCTGCGTCAAGGAGACAAAGATCTCTCTGGTGACCTGTCTAGCTTGAGGTCTTCCTAGGTATGTAGTCCCCAAGGACCCTGACAATCTGTCAACCTTCCCTTGCCCCTCAGAGCCTGACCTGCCTCGTTGGCCTTTGGGGCTGTTTCTCATGCCCAGGGCTGTCCATCTGGGGTTCACCTGCACTCCAAGCCCTGTACTACGGCCTCCCCTAATGTGTGCAGCCCAGGGTAGCTGACACCGCCAGGGAGTGTAAGCACAAAGGCAAATGTCCAGATGCCACCGAGGGGACAGCTCCACACAGAAACTGGTAACCTGGTCAGAGAACTTACCGCAAACAGCATAAGGTTGGTATGGTAGTGCCTGCCTGTCATCCCAGCACTCTGGGGAGCGCAGGCAGGAGGATCACAAGCTCAAGCCCAGCCTGGGCAGCTTAGCAAGACCTTGTCCCAGCATAAAAAGGTCTAGGTTGACCCAGCTATTGCCTCTCCTGGGCATCTTCCCAGAAGAGTTAAGGCCATTATACAAGAGTGATGCATGCACACCCATGTTTATAGCAGTGCAGTTTATAATAGCCAAATCTTGGAGGAAGCCAGTAAGTCTAACAACAGATGACTAAAGAAGATGTGGTATATATATACACGATGGAGTACTACTCTGCCATAAAGACAAATTTGAGTCATCTGTAGGACAATGGATGCATCTTAGATAGATTATGCTTAGCCAAATGAACCAGATATAGAAGGCTCAGTATCATAGGGTGTCTCTAACCTGGGAAAACCAGGCCACAAAAAAGTGAAAGAGAGATGGAAGAAAATGAGACAGACTTACTTTGTGGGTAGGGAAGGGGGCGGGGGGCAGAGGCAGGGTAGGGGAAAGCGACGTAAATCTGAAAAGTAAAGAACAAAATTTTTTAAAGGTCTAGGGATGTAACTCAGTGAGAAAGCCCTGAATTCAATCCCCAGTACTGGAGGAGGAGGGGAGACAGAGCCTCGCAAACGCCGTGCAGCGCAACCCATGCCCTATCACTCACGCGCTGTTCATTCAAATATTGACAAAAGAAAGCTGCAAGAATTTAGAACTAGAGACCACGGGACAGTGCAGGAAGAACCAGCAAAAGAAGAACACGTGCAGGGCGTTTATAAAAACCTGGCCTGCCTGGGCCTGGTGGTGCAGGCCTTTAAGCCTAGCACTCCGGGAGGCTAAGGCAAGAGGACCAAAAAAAGTGTGAACCCAGCTTGGGCAATGTGGTAACTTGGCAAGACCCTCTCAAAATAATAAAATGGGGCTGGAGGAATAGCTCAGCTGTTAAAGCGCTTGCCTAGCAACACAAGGTCATGAGTTCAACTCTCCAGAGCCACATACAGCTGAGCATGGTGGGGCACACCTGTAGTTCCAGCATGAGGCAGGCTGAGGCAGGAGGACTACTGTGAGTCCAAGGCCAGCCAGGGCTCCATAGTGAGTTCAGGACCAGCCTGGGCTACAGAGTGAGATCCTGCCTCAAAATAAATACATACATAAAGACTTTAAAAACTC
Organism: Ctenodactylus gundi; assembly: GCA_004027205.1. Taxonomy (NCBI): domain Eukaryota; kingdom Metazoa; phylum Chordata; class Mammalia; order Rodentia; family Ctenodactylidae; genus Ctenodactylus; species Ctenodactylus gundi. The sequence goes on along the minus strand of PVKB01000560.1, from coordinate 567,357 downwards.
TTACATTTTTGTCTGGAAAGAAAGGAACACCTAGCTGGGCATGATGGCACACACCTGTAATCCCAGCACTCGGGAGGCTGAGACAGGATTGCCATGAGTTTGAGGCCAGCCTGAGGTCTGCAGTTAGTTCAGGACCAGCCTGGACTACAGACCAAGACGCTATCTCCCCTTACCCCCCAAAAAAGGAAACACCTAAATGCCAAGTGATTCATGAGTCAGAGACAGATGTGGAGAGGGGTGTTTCTTTGGGGTCTAGGAGGATGGTGGCGATGGCTACATCCTCCACAGCATCCAACCTCAGGCAGGGACTGGGACCCTGGGCTCTGGGCCGAATAGCCAAGCATGAGGGAGTGGGAGCAGAGTGGGAAGGCAGCCACTAAGTGTACGTCTTACATTCCCCCAGCAAGAGGGTGCTTGGGGTGGCAAGTGGGTGGGGTCAGCCTGGCAGGCACACTCAACATCAGCATGTGGGGCCTCGATAGGACAGTCTCAGAGTTGGCCGGAGGCTGCCAGTCACATGTGCCAAGGAGAGATAAGTGGTCTCCACCACAGCTACCTCCAAAGTGCCCAGGACTCAGCCGGGAGACAACCCAGGTCATGCTCCAGAGCAGAATCACCAGTCCTGCACACAGCCACACAGCCGACCCAACCCCTAGCCCACCGGCTTCTTTTCCTTTCTCTTCTTTCTTTTTTTTCTTTGGGGGGAGGGGTGGAAACAGGTTCTCATTCTGTGGTCCAGGCTGGTCCTGATCTCACTACATAGCCCAGATAGCCCAGACAGGCCTCAAACTCATAACTCTTCCTGCCTCAGCCTCCCAAGTGCTGGGATTACAGGCATGCACCACCATGGCACTTTATGTGCTACTGGAGAATCAAACTCAGGGCCTTGTGCTTGGTAGGCAAGAGCTCTAACCTCTAACCACTGAGCTATTCCTCCAGCCCCCACCAGCCTCTTTCTAGCCACAGCAAGTACAAGTAATTGGCTTATTTTATTTTTTATGTTCAACTACCTGCAAAAGGAAATCCTAAACCTGGCCCAGTAGCAAAGGCCTGCAGTCCCAGCACTCTGGGAGGCTGAGGTAGGAGGGTCATGTTCAAAGTCATTCAAAACCAGCTTAGGCAACCTGGTGACTCAGGTGAGAGACTGTCTCAAATAAAAGGGCTGAGGATGAAGCTCAGTGAAGGCCCAGGGTTCAATCCCTAGTACCACCAAAAAAACAAAACAGAACTGAAATGTTAATTATATGAGATCCATGTTCGGCCCTCATAGATAAATTGACATGATTATGGAGTAAATAAATCACAAGACTGGTGTTTAAAAGCAGTGTATAGAGATATCTAAGTCATTTGGCTTCTAAGTCTCAACTTCTAAGTTTCAAAAAAAAAAAAAAACGGCTCTCAAAGTTTCAAGCTGCTTCAATGAGTTTACTATTCAGGGTTTAAAATAAAAAATAAAAAATCAGCTTTGCAATTGCAAGGCCCTGAGTTTCACTCCCCAGCACCACATAAACCAGGCATAAACCTTGGCTCCCTGCTGCTCTCTGGCCAAAGCTCGGATTCCAGATTCTTTTTTTCTCCCCAAAGACAAGTCCCGGCCTTCAAGTTGCCTGGCCTAATAAGGAGCATGGCCAAGGCCACAGGCAGCACAATGTAGCGATGTGAATGCCAGCCACGAGAGGAGGGGTGAGCAGGGGGACAGGTCACAAAGGCAGAGGGGCCTCCTGCCCAGAGAGAGATCTCAGAGAAGGGCAGGTCTCAGTGGAGTATGCATGGGGCAGGCGTCGGCCTCCACCTGGTGAACTGTGATCTTCTGGGCAGGCCCTAAGATATGGTAGGCCTGTAGCCTCACTGCCTAGAGCAGCAATGCTTAGCCGTGAGGAGACATCAGGTGTATCCCACGGTTAGCACAGCAGCCCTGAGGTCAGCGGCGGGCTCGGCACCCACTGGAGAGCCCTGCCGCCTCCTAGCTGCTGTGGATGGCAGCCTGGACGCTGCAGGCTGAGTTCCTGCTCGTAGGGAAAGGCTGCCTGTGCCCTACAGCTCGTCCTCAAGTCCAGGAGACAGGAACCGCAGACACTTTTTTTTTTTCAGTCTTCTCTCTGTAGCCCAGGCTGATCCTGAACTTACTGGTGGCCTTGGGCTCAGGATGATGCACCTGACTCAGCCTCCTGAGTGCTGGTTATTATAGGCATGTGCTACCATGCCCAGCTTTATGTGGTGCTGGGGAATTAAACTCAGAGCCTGTGTGCTTGTGAGGCAAAGGCTTTAACTTCTATGCCATTCCTCCAGCCTGTGTGTGGTATTCAAAGTCAATAAGGGTTGGGCCTTGTGGCATAGGCCTATAACCCCTACATTCTGGGAAGCTGAGGCAGGAGGATCACAAGTTCAAGCCCACCCCAGGCAAATTTATTCAATTTAAAAATTATGCACCCACATGTACACTGTGTAATTTTTAACAAAAGCTTCTGTATCTCTGGATACAAACCGCTCAACTCTCCCTTGTGCCTTTGACTTATTCTCCCCACTAATACTGTACATTTTTTAACAGATGCTGTCTCAAAATCAAAAATAAAAATGGGCCAGAGGTGTAGCTCAGTGTGAAGGCCCTGGGTTCGATCCCCAGCCCCTCCCCCCAAAAAAAATAGAAAGGATGTCACAAAGGTGCGCCAACTGGCCAGGCAGAGGGTACTGCACAATGGGTACTACCAGTGGCCACCAGGTTCTCAGGCCACAGAGTCGACGCTGCTCATTCCCAGTGAACCAACTCACAGACACCAAAGTCTAAACAACCACCCCAATTTCCTTACTTCCCAGCAGCTATTCTCATCTGCCTTCCAGGTCATGCGCTAAAGCGTCCCATCAGCGCACTCATTCAACAAGGATTTGTTAAGCAGTGCGCGTCCATTATTTAAGCCCTGAACACCTGACTGGGGGGAAGAGTGCGGCCAGATGAGGCGGTGTCAGAAACAGGAGGCAGAATTGCACAACAAGCTTGGCGTCCAACAAGCTACAGCTCAGACGCTGCCCACCACTTATTAGGCAGGTGACCAAGGAAAACTGCTTCATCTGAGTCTCTGTCCTCACTTGTAAAATATGGCACACCACCCCCTCACAGGGTTATTAATGAATTTAGTGGGACTGCATATCTGCCTAGCTGCAGCTATGTTTATATTTACCTGGAGACCACACCATGTAAGGGCTAAGGGAACAGGCGGTGGGTGACAGAGATGTAGGTTTAAATCTTAGCTCTGCCACTTAGCAGGAATACGGTCTTGGGCAAGAAACTTCACTTTTTTCCCACGAGGTCTCAGTTTGGTCATTTGTAAATAGGAATAAAATTTGCGCATGGTTAATAGCTGGGCACCCATCTGCAATCCAAGCACACGGGAGGCTGAAGAAGGATTGCCGTGGGTTCTAGGCCAGCCTGGACTACAGATTGAGACCCTGTCTCAAAAAAATTGTTCACAGTCCAAGATGCAAACAGTTAAGTTTTACTGGTCTGATTAAGAGCAACATTTTTTTGAGACAGGGTTTTGTTCTGTATCCCATGCTGGCTTCAAACACACAGCAATCCTCTTGCCTCGGCCTCCTGAGTGCTGGGATTACATGCAGGTACCATGCCTGGTTTATATGGTGCTAGGGAATTGAGCTCAGCACCTTGCAATTTCTTAGGCAAGTGCTCTAACCACTGTGCTACTCCTCCTACCCTAGAGTAATTTTTTAAATTGAGCTGGTGGGGGAAGCCTGTAATCTGTCTTCTGGGAGACTGAGGCAGGAGGATCTGAAGTTCAAGCCCAGCCTGGGCAATTCAGAAATTCAATGAGAACCTTTCTCAAAATCAAAAAGGGATGTAGGGATGTAGCTCATTGGGAATGCCCTGGGCTTGATTCCCAGTGGCAAAAAAAAAAAAAAGTAGTTTTCAAAAGCTATGATTACAGTTGGAGGAATGGCTCAGCAGTTAAATCACTTGCTTAGCAAGTGTAAGTCAAGTGCTAAGTACCCGAGTTGATTCCCCAGCACTACGACTATAATCCAAGCACTCCGGAAACTGAGGCAGGAGGATTGCTGTAAATCCAAGGACAGCCTGGGCTCCACAGTGAGTTCAGGACCAGCCTGGGTTGCAGAGCAAGACCCTGTCTCAAATAAATAAATAAAAGCTATGACTACACATAATTGAGCGGAATACATACTAAAAATTAAAGTTAGAATTAATACAAAAACTTCATTAGACCACAGACAAAAGTCACTATATATGTATTTTTACAGTGCGGGGGATGGAACCCAGTGCCTTCACACAATGCTACATCCTCAGACCATTTTTTGGTATTTGATTTTGAGACAGGCTATATAGCTAAGTTGCTAATTTGGCCTGAGGCTACCCTGAATTTGTGATCCTTTCCTCAGTCTCCCAGAGAGCTGGGATAAGAGACCTGTCACCAGGTCTGGCTTGTATAAAAACTTTCCAGGGGCTGGAGGAATAGCTCAGTGGTTAAAGCACTTGATTAGCAAGCACAAGGCCCTGACTTCGAAATCTCCAGAACCACACAGGCTGACTGTGATAGCACACACCTGTAATCCCCACCACTCTTGGCAGCTGAGGCAGTAAGATCACAGGTTAGAGCAATTAGAGATCTGACAAGGCCCTATCTCAAAACCTTCAAAAATCAAAAATGCGCCAAGGCTCTGGGTTGGCTTCCCAGGATCATAAAATAAAAACATTCAAGGAGACAAGCCTCCTACCTCAGACAAGTTTCATACCCATTATTTTCAACAGTTTTAAAATAAAATTCACAGGCAGCCGAGCAAAAACTCCCATCGGTCTCAATATGCTAAGTCATGTTCCACAGCGAAACAGAAGCAGTGCCTCTGGGAGCTACCTTTCCCATCCGAGAACCCCGGCACCCACAAAGCAGTATTCACTCGGTTTAACAGTTAGGCACCCATGTGATCGGAACAAAAGCTCCAGCAGGACACGAACCTGCCTCGTTGCCACAGATTTATTCTTCCCACCGACTCTGTCCATTCTTAAAGGGCTTTTAAGGCTCAGAATATTTTGGCTCTTGAGGGACTCAACCTATCTTTCAACTCCAACCTTGTTGTCAACTCGATTGGATCAGGAACAAAGAAAGGGCAGCCCCTCGTCCATCACGACGTTGTCGTTTCGCCCGCCGGGATCCAGGGCACCGCGCGGCTGCTGCGGCTCTGTAGGCTGCTGCCAGGCGGCCAAGGGACAGCGGGCAGGAACCTGGGGTCCTGTCGCCCTCGGGGATGTCTTCAGGGCTCTGGGGGGACGGTGGTGAGATTTTTAAGTCTCAACCGAAACTTCTGTATGAAAATCTTAAGTTTCTTTAGGAATGGGACAGTTTCTACAGAACTAAAGTGCGAGGCTTTTTCTAGACAGACAAATGAACACGACACCGGAATTTCATCACCAACAACACCTGTTGTAAGCCACGGTTCGCCAGCTCGCAACGCCGGCTGAAAGCTAGGAGGGTCGGCACACCGGGGGCCCGACGTGGCGGTCATTTGGGGCAAGTCGTGGCGGAGCAGACAAGAAACCCGAGCAGGGAGCAGAGCGAAGGGCTCAGGTCGGGGTCCACAACACCTCGAAGTGCTCTCACGCTAGGCTGGGGTTTCCGCTTTGAAAAACGGAGGCCACAAGCGTGGGGAGCGCGCCCGGAGTGCCCTCGACTGCCTCGCCACCCGCGCTCCGGATAACAGATCCGGAAAAGGGCGCGCGAAGAGGACGGGAGGGCGCAGGGTTGGAGGGATGAGCCTCATGCTAGGGAGGGCTCGCCACGGGAGAAAAACGCAGCCTCGGAGGCCCCTGCAAACGCGCCGGGCCGAGTCAGAGCGAGGCTACCCTCCGGCGGGGGATGGGAACAACCGCCATGTTCCCGGGGCGCCCAAGGCGACAGCGCGCAGCCCTGCTCTCGCGAGACCGCGAAGGTCTCTGGGAAGGACGGGGGAAGGGAAAAAAGGGAAGCGGCTCTCCCAGCCGGAGGCGGGCTGAGACCCCGAGTGGAGCGCCAGGAAGCGGGGGGTGGGGGAAATCGCGATTGACATGTCATGCGGACCAATGACAGACGAGCTCGGGCGGGCCCCTGGCCAATGGGCAGTGCGGACCGTCGCGGAGGGCGGGCGCTGGGGCCGAGGGTAGCTTGAGCGCGGCGGCGGCGTTGTTCAGTCAGAGCGAGAACATTCCAGAGGTGAGTTCGCAGGGGCCGGCGGCCCGCGCCCCTGCCCCGGCCCAGCGGTCCCGCTCCCTTCGCCCGCGGGCCCCCGGCGGGGCAGACGCCGCCCGACGGCCCGCGGCTCACGACTGTGTCCCCGCTAGGTCGCCAGGCTCGGCGCTGCCGGTGTGGACGCGGACGTCGCTGGGACAGCCCCTCCCGCTGCTCGGCGGCGGCACCTGTCCGGCCGCCCCTCCGCTCGCCGCGCGCCTCGCCGCTCCGGACCCGGTTTCCAGCGCCTCTTCCTCCCAGTCCCGGGCGAGCCGCGTTGGGTTTATGTCTTTATTTGACGAAAACGGTGAGTTGCGGGCGGCGGGCCATGGCGGCGACAAGATGGCGGCGCGGCCGCGTGACCCGCCGCGCGTGTGGCGCAGTTTGGGGGGGGCCAGGCCTTCGCGGGGGCGCGCGCGCGCGCCACTGCCCGCTGAGTCAGGCTCGCTGCGTTTGTGAGTCACGGCGGCCGCTGCGGCCCGGCTCCTGCCGCCGGCGGCCCGAGTGGCAGAGGGAGCGGGCAGCGACGGCGCCCTCCGCGGCGTAGTCATGGGGACGGGGGCGAAGGTCGGCGGCGCGCCCGGGGTGGGGGCGGGAGGCGCGGGGGGGCGGGGGCGGCCGCAGCCGGCGTGCGCTCGCGCCGCGGCTGGCAGATGGCTCCGACCGGGGACGAGCCGCCCTGAAGTAGGCCGGGGTGGCGGAATTCCCCGCGGCGCTCCTGGCCGACCCGGTGCGTCCTTTCCCGTTTCGTAAGGAAGATGGTGGATGGGAAAGTGCGATTGGATGAGCGGTTGGCCGTCCGGACGCGGGCTGGGGAGGCGAGGGCCTGCAGCCCCTTCCGGGCAGTTAAAGATGCGACACGGGGCGGAAGCAGTTGAGTGACGACCCGGTCGCCTTTGGTCTGACACACACCGCTTTTTGCAGATGAGGGTACACACTAGGCGGGGTGGTTTTCAGAGTTTTCGGGCGGAGGGATAGCTCAGCGGTTAAAGTATCTGAGTTCGATTCCCCAGCAGCACACAAGCCGGGCGTGGTGGCCAACGCCTGTAATCGCAGCTCTTGGGAGGCCGAGGAAGGATGATTGCCTTGAGTCCAAGGCTGGCCTGGGATGAAGAGGAGGAAGACTGACTGTAAAAGAAAAAATCGTTTTCCTTCTAGCATCTGATCTGGTGGAAGTGGAGGCTCCTGGGTTTCCTAGAGCTGTGGAACGTTAGGTGGGCTGTCATATGTTTCAGTCATGAACTCATGAGCTTTAAAACCTAGGAGTGTTAATTTAGCAAAGTGAATTAAGAGGTGAAATGATTCCTGGCAGGAAGGATGTTAAGCCTGTTGGGATGTTTTTGTTGTCCTTTTGTCTTCCAGAGCTGTTGCGCAGCCATTGGTACCTGTATTGGGGAAACATAGCATACAAGCAAGAAGCTTACAGCCTCAGTGGCGAAAATTTTTTCATGTCAGAGACCGAGAACTCTTGCAGTCGTTTATGTCATCCCTTCTTCTCCAGACAGAAGATACCAAAAAGTTGCAATCAAAGATCTCTTCATCTTATTGATAAAGCCACTAATAAGCCAAAATGTCTGTCAACGTCAACCGCAGCGTGTCAGACCAGTTCTATCGCTACAAGATGCCCCGTTTGATTGCCAAGGTAAAGCCGATCTTTGTTTCAGTAGAAAATTCACTTCGTTGACTGTAGGTTTTGTGTAGGTTTTGAACGATTGCATTCACAGAGAAGACAGTGCGAAATTGGAATTCTTATTTCCTTTAGGTTGAGGGCAAAGGAAATGGAATCAAGACAGTTATAGTCAACATGGTTGACGTTGCAAAGGCGCTTAATCGGCCTCCAACGTGTAAGTAAGCTTGATGGAGAAGCCTGGAAGGTACATGATGGGTGTGGTCATTAACAGTTTTTGAGTGGTGACTTGCTGGAGTTGTATGTCGATTAGCTTGAGGGCCAATTGTGGAACCCTGGGTTCTAAACTTGGTTATCATAAGTTTATGAAGCTGTCTTGATAACACATTAACTCCATGATTTTAAAACATGGTGGTTCTTATAATGTAGTTGAGCCAGAGTGTAGGTAACTACAGTAAATGAAACCTTTTCTTAAATAGATCCCACCAAATACTTTGGTTGTGAGCTGGGAGCACAGACCCAGTTTGATGTAAAGAATGACCGCTACATTGTCAATGGATCTCATGAGGCGAATAAGCTGCAAGACATGTTGGATGGATTCATTAAAAAATTTGTTCTCTGTCCTGAGTGTGAGAATCCTGAAACAGATCTGGTGAGTGCCTTGGAGGTTTTAGTCAATTTTGTTTGTGACAGTATCTGTAATCCAGGTGCCCTCAGGTTAATGGTGATCCTCTTGCCTCAGCCTCCCAGTTGCTGGAAGTGGAGATGTAGTTGCTGGAAGTGGAGATGTGCACCATTATTCCCAGTTGATGAGATGCTGTGAATTCAAACTCAGGGCAAGCATTCAATTGTTGTACTACTCCTCCAGCTGGTTTTTGTCCTTTAAGTGTCTAGACTGGAGGCATAGCTCAAGACTTAGAGCTGATGGCCTTAGGTTCAGTTCCCCAGTGCCACATAAGCTGGGTATGGTGACACATGCTTATAATCCCAGCATTGAGAGGCTGAGGCAGGAGGATTGCCATGAGTTAGAAGCTAGCTTGGACTACAAAGCAAGATCGTAGCTCAGAAATTAAACAAAAAACAGCCCCTGCTTTTGTGCTGAGTTTCTATGCTAACGTTGTCATGTTCCTGAGAAGGCAGACCTTATGCATAAAAAACAAAACCTCAAATTTTAGAAATGTTTTCATGTTTTTTTAAAAGTAGCTCACTATGAACAACTTCGTACAGGTTTTAAGCTAGAATATTACGTATTTTCGGGTTTTTTTTTTTTTTTTTTGGTTCCACGGATTCGAATTGGATTTCCGTCTTATTTTATGGATGACGTACTTGTTTTTACTTTTTCACAGCATGTCAATCCAAAGAAGCAAACAATAGGTAATTCTTGTAAAGCCTGTGGCTATCGAGGCATGCTTGACACACATCATAAACTCTGCACATTCATTCTCAAAAACCCACCTGGTAAGTCTCGACTGTACTTCTAAGAGTTTAACATAGCAATTAATTGCTAGGAAAGAAAGTGGAAGGGGCTTGGGAAGTATCACAGTGGTTAAAGCACTTGCCTAGTAAACACTAGGCCCTGCATTCCATTCCCCAGCACCAACCACATAAATTGAGTATGGTGGTGCACACCTGTAATCCCAGCACTCTGGAGGCCGAGGCAAGAGAATTGTTTTGAATTTAAGTCCTGCCTGGGCTATATAGTGAGTTCAGGATCAGTCTAGACTACAGAGTGAGGCCTTGTCTCAAAGTGGAAGGTTTTTTGTATAACCAGAACATAAACTTCTAAATTTTTACAGTGTCTTTAAGACTTAATAGGGAGCTTGGCTCATTGGTCGTAAGTACCCTTAGAGCAAGAGTCCCAAGTCGTTGGGCCATGACCTGGGAAGGACCCAACAGCTGGACATGATTGCCATTTCAAAGCTACCTTCTCCAACAGCCTGACTGTAAAACAGTACACCACCACTCCACCCACCCCCTGTTCAGAAAATGGTCTTCAACCTAACCCATCCCTGGTGTCTTTGGTGACCGCTGGCTTAGAGCATCGCAAGTAACACTCTGTGGCAGATTATCACGGTTATCTGACACAATTTGAGCTTGCTATAGCAAGAAAGTCTAACCTATTCCGGTGTTCTCTCTTCCATGAGACAAGCCGTTATATAGACTTAAACAGAATTCTGTTGGGGAGGCGACCCTACAGGAGTAAGTAGCACAGTGGATAAAACTCTTGCCTAGCTAGCACAAGGCCCTGTATTGGATTCCTCAGCACCACATAATCTAGGCATGGTAGTGCATGCCTGTAATGCCAGCAAGGCCAGCCTGGGCTCCATAGTGAGTTAAGCACCGGCCTGGGCTGCCAAAATGACTCTGCTTCCAAAGAAAAAAGAGCTACTGGGTAAAGGCAGGTTGAGGTATATCTTTGTTCAAGTTCATCAGGACAATTAATTGTCTGGTTCTTGTTAGGATAGGTCCAGTGGCATGTGCCTGTAGTTCTAGCAGTTTGGGAGGATTGCAAATTCAAGTCCAGCCTAGCAAGATGTTGTCTCAAAGAATAAAAGGGGCTGGAGGTACAGCTCAAGAGCAAAGGCCCTGTGTTAAATTCCAGTTACCTTTCCCTCAATTTATACCCAAATTCCAGTTACCTTTCCCTCAATTTATACCCAACTGTTAATAATCCTGATTACACATTCTGAGCTTGTTGGCCTGTGGGATAGACTTGATCTGTGAGGCTTAGAATTAACTTTTGTTTTGGGGTTTTTGAGGGCATTAAAAGCAAGAGGGTAGGATTTAAAATGTTTGCTAGGTATTGAGATAAGCCGTGGGACTAAACTTCGGTTTCTCCTTATCTCTTTCTAGAGAATAGTGACAGTGGTACAGGGAAGAAAGAAAAGGAAAAGAAAAATAGAAAGGGCAAAGACAAGGAAAATGGCTCTGTGTCTAGCAGTGAGACACCACCACCACCACCTCCGAATGAAATAAGTCCTCCCCCACATGCTGTGGTGAGTATATATAGGGTTGACCGCCCAGTGGGCACTGAAACTATATAAAGCACTTGACCTTCGGTTGAAGTTGTGAGAAATAATGAAACTGGCCTTCATTACAGTATCACAGTATTTTTGAATTCCAAGTGCTCTTGGTTGCTCCGCTTAAACTGAATTCATTTTGGTGGGAAGTCAACTTGATGTTGTCAACCTGCCTGGCAAATACTGAAAAGTTTTCAAGACTTTTGATCAAACATCTTTTGTGTAAGCAGGAAGAGGAGGAAGACGATGACTGGGGGGAGGACACTACTGAGGAAGCTCAGAGGCGCAGAATGGATGAGATCAGTGACCACGCAAAAGTTCTGACACTCAGTGATGACTTGGAAAGAACTGTAGAAGAACGTGTGAATATCCTGTTTGATTTTGTTAAGGTATAATATTTACATGACCTGAAAATGAGCTACAACTCATCTTTTGGCTATTTAGTTACTTATTACTCTTATTTGGGTAAATAACCTTATCTCTGCCGGAGGACTAGCACAATGGCTAGGGTGCAAGCAAGTGCAAAACCCTGAGTTTGATTCTCCGACACCACATAGGACAGGTCTGGTGGTGCATGCCTGTGGTACCAACGCTTAAGAGGCTGGAGCAGAATTGCTGAGTTCAAGGCCATTCTGGGCTACATAGTGAATGTAGGACCGGTCTCAAACAGTGAGACCCTGGGCCAAAAAAGTGATTTTCACTTTTTTTGTTCATGTGTTTAAGAAATATTTCTGGAGCATGGTTCTAGTTACTGTCTTTAACAGTTGTACCATTTAGAATGAGGTAGGGAAAGTGTCTTAAGAGAGCGTGTGCAACTTAATGTCTGAGTCTTTTTTCTTCTGTTTGCAGAAAAAGAAAGAAGAAGGTCTTATTGACTCATCTGACAAAGAAATTGTTGCTGAAGCAGAGAGACTGGATGTAAAAGCCATGGGCCCTCTTGTTCTGACTGAAGTTCTTTTCAATGAGAAGATTAGAGAACAAATTAAGAAATATAGGCGCCATTTTCTAAGAGTAAGTAAATTGCTTTAGGGTCATATGTGAAATTATAGTGGTTTGATCTTAGGGCAGTGGTTTTTTTCCTTCTGTTACGGAAATTGGGGGTAAATTGACCCAACTTTAAATCTGAGCAACTGCACATGGGCCCTTTCAGATAAACAGAAATGTACGGGTCTTTATGTATTACCTTTTTCTTTTCTTTTTTTTTTTTGGAGATAGGGTCTTGCTGTCATTTTATCTGGTCAGGTCGTGAACTCACTGTGTAAGCTAGGCTAACCTTAGATTCAGGGAAGTCCTCCTGCCTCAGCCTCCCAAGTGCTGAGATTACAGGCGTGTGCCACCACAACTTATGTGGTGCTGGAGAATGAACATACGGCCCTTGTGCATGTTCAGATCACTCAGCTAGGCACTGTGTACTACTTGCCCTGAACCTAGGGCCTTTGTGCTTTGTGGTCTCGCTTAAATTGTTGAGTACCTAAGCTTGGCTTGAGTTTTTTTTTTCCAGCCTAGCCTCACTGAGGTCACAGGTTTTTGGCATCGCACCCAGCTGTGTGTTGACTTTTTTAAACAACTGTGAATGGGCCATGCCTTAAGAATAAATCTTTTGCTTGGCGCTCTTTTGTTTGCTTTGTTTTTGAGACATGGTCTTGTTCTGTAGTCCAGGCTTGTCGTGAACTCATGTAATTTAGGCTGCACTTGAGCTTACAGCAGTCTTCCTGCCTCACCCTCCCAGGTGCTAGGATTACATGTATGTGCCATTAGACCGAGTTTATGTGGTGGTTTGGCCTTGAGCTTGCTAGGCAGGTGTTCTAACTGCTGTGCTATTGCTATTCCTCCCACTTCTCATTTCTCTTTATGATACCAGAGGTGGAACCCAGGGCCTGCTGTGTGTTAGGCAAGCATTCTTAACAGCCTACATCCCAAGTGGGAAGTAATGAAATGAATATACTTGGAGACTGGAGCTGCCAACTTGAAACGTGTAGAGAACACTTTTTAATCCCAAATGTCTATTTGCAGTTTTGTCACAACAACAAGAAAGCTCAGCGATACCTTCTTCATGGTTTGGAGTGTGTGGTCGCAATGCATCAAGCTCAGCTGGTCCCCAAGATCCCACATATCTTGAAGGAGATGTATGATGCAGACCTTTTAGAAGAGGAGGTCATCATCAGCTGGTCGGAAAAGGTGAGGGCTGCTTATATGGGCTCTGTAAGTACAAATGCATTAATGCAAAGAGCTAACTGGGCCTGGTGACACTGTTTTGTGATTCCAGCATTTTGAGAGGGTTGAGTGGGGCAGGAGAGTCTCAATCGTGAGCTCAGCCTAGAGAATTAACTTAGACACGTTATTTCAAAAAGTGACTGGGGGTGCATGGAGCTCAGACTGAGGCCCTCTGTTGAATCCCTTTAGTGCTGCCAAAAAGAAAAGGAAAAATATAGTGGCTTTTTTTGTACGAAGTAACTTCTAACACTTCTTTCAGAGATTGTACTGAACTTTTTTTAGGCCTCTAAGAAATATGTCTCTAAAGAACTTGCCAAAGAGATTCGTGTCAAAGCAGAACCATTTATAAAATGGTTGAAGGAGGCAGAGGAAGAATCTTCTGGTGGTGAAGATGATGATGAAGATGAGAACATTGAGGTAAAGACTGGGCAAGTTGTCATTTGCCAAGCTGTTGATTGAGCATTTGGGATTGAGGTTTGTAAGTGGTTGATGTTAAATGGCAATTTGAAGTAATTCCAAATTTTATTTACAAAGTTTTTCTGAAGTGTAACTTCTTGGTAACTTGGAAAATAATTATGTTATAAAGTAGCAAAAGCTATGTAGTAATGTCAGCTTTGGGCTGATGGGGCAAGAGGTTTGCAAGTTTGAGCCCCAGGCAAGCTAATTGGCAGTGGGCGACTTAGTGAGGCCTTGTCTCAAAATAGAAATACAGCATTCAGACACCAAGTGAGGTGACTTGTTTTTTGTATAGCAGAACACATCTAAAGAATGGCAGCAGACCCCATTTCCACTGTCTGGGCTGCTTTTTGTACTCTTTAAAAGTTATTAAAGAACTGTGTTAACACCTATCTAGTTTATGCCAAATTACTGGATTTCTCCATTTGTGGGGGACTACGGCTTCTGACAAAGGCTCCTCTAGGTGGAAAGTTCAACTTCGGTATCTGATACATGTAAGCCTTCATGTTTAGATTTAATACTTAGAATTTGGCATAATCCCATGTTTCTATCATTTTCAATGTACCTTTTAAATATTTAAAAGGAGGACTTGGGGTGTATCTCAAGTGATTCAGAATATTGCCTAGGAAGCATGAGGCAGAGGGATTGCATTGAATTTAAGGCCAGCCTGGGCTACAGAACAAGACCCTGTCTTAAAAAAAAATGTAAAAGGATAGTTAGATGAATTCCCTTGGCCTTGCCAGATAGATTTAAGGGCATTCAACTGACACTATTTGGGCATTAAGTTTATAGATATTAATTAAGGGTCACACATTGACCACTCATTTCCCCAAAAAAAGTTGATGACTGAATCTCAAGGATTTTTTTTTCCTTTGTGGCTGCTTGATTTTTTTTGGAGACAAGGTCTTGTTCTCTGAGCTCAACTGTGTCTCCAAGGCTAGCCTTGGATTTAGGGCAATCCTCCACTCTCGGAATCTTTGTTGCTGGGGAATCAAACTTGGCCATGTGCTTGCTGAGTAAGAGCTTCAGCCACTGTGCCATTCCTCCAACCCAATTTTTTTTGTGTTTGTGCAGACATTGGGGCAGAGGTATAACAGTAACATTTTTGTGTTCTCAGGTTGTGTATTCGAAGACTGCCAGTGTCCCGAAAGTTGAAACTGTGAAGTCTGACAATAAGGATGATGACATTGATATAGATGCCATTTAAAAAGGATGGATGCAACCTAGCTTAACAGTGTAATGCTGAAAATTTTTCTCCCATTATCAGCCAGAAGTGCAACATGTATGTGCAAAAGCTAAAATGGCTCAACATCATGCTACACTCTACTAAAAGTCTTACTGTGAGTGGTCTGTCATTAAAGCCCAATGAGACATATAGGGAGTCCATACATGCACACACACACATCAGTGAGTAGATATAGTTTGCCTTTATTTATAGCATGTTCTTTTGGAAAAACTAGTGGTGGGCACATTTGGATCGCATTTATACAGTTACAAAAATAAAGATTTTGATTTTTGATCATTCTTCAGAATTTGGGCCCTGGATGATTACACTGAAGTAATTGGCTGCTTTTCAGAACGTTGCACCACTTATTGTGCTAGAGTCCTTGGAGCTGGTTGATGCTGTTAGGTACTGAGACTACACAGAGAATGTAAACACAAGCTAACTTTTAATGACTTTGTTAAGCTATTAAGAATTACAGTACATAAAGTTTAATCCTAGGTTCTCAGATTGGCCTAAGTGGTTCTTGTGCTACAGTAGATAAGCAAATAACAGTGCAACATCTTACTGAGAAGTAGAAATGACCTGAGTGTGTTACAAGTAATTTTCAGAGCAAGTTTAGAACCTGGAATTAGATTTTTTTTTTTTCCAGTTCATGTACACTTGCCCCAAATTGTAGTCTTAAGACGTGTGCATTGCACATTGGAAGAGCCAGGGAAATGATTATATTAACAAGTGTTTGATGTGTGTGGTGATTGCTTTGTACTGAGAAAATTCAAACTTTGAGGTGTGACTAAATTAAGATTTTATTTGGGAAAAACAAAAAGGTGCACTTAATCTGGTAAAAGGTGAGCTTTTTCAGCTTTAATGCTTAAGGTTTAAATTATAATTTCACACTGTTTAGGTATACTGTATCTTGTATTCAGTGTGGTTTTTTCACCCCCTCGTGTTACGATTTATTCTTTAATGTCTTTTTCATTTAATGTACACATGGCTTAGGCTTTTTAGATTTTGGTGTTACTATTTTGCCAAAATAAGTGTTGGTTTGTTTTAAGCTTGATTCTCTTATATGTCTTGATTAAAGAGAAATGAAGTTAAAAACATACTTCTAAGTCAGATCCTATATTTTGGTGTAAGGCTAAGGATGATTTTTTTTTCTTCACATCAAATGCAGCCAAGGACCCAGGGATTTGGATTACATACAGCCACTGGGTGCAGGTGGTACAGCCCTAACCAGCCCATCCAGGCCTGTGAATTCAGACATACCCAAGTGAATTACTTGCCCAGTTAGCTTACGTAAACATACTTGATTGGGGTTGTAACTATATTTCCAAGGTGAAAGCTTTGCTTTTATTCCTTATCACAAAAAAAAGACTTTGGAAATCTAGTCCAAGTGGTTAATTTTGTGTGGAGCACCAATGTTCACCTCTTATTTTTGACCCAAATCATAAAGTATGTAAAAGTTTTTCATATTGAAATTACAAATGTTTAATGAAAACCTTGTTACTTTTCTGTTAAAGGAATTTAATTTTTTTTTTTTTCTTTTTTGGAGACAGTGTCTTGCTTTGTAGTCCAGGCTGGTCCTGTACTCACTATGTAGCCTAGGCTTGGATTAGAGGGATGTACTACCGTGCCTGGCTTCTGTGGTGCTGGGAAATTGCACTCAGGACCCTGCGTAACTGCTCAGCTGTGTGCCCCTAGCCCTTAACCACAGTCACTAATCTCCTCCATCTGCCTTTTGATACTAGTGAGTGGGCACAGACTGGAGCCGTGTCCCTGGAGTGAATGTGTTGTGACACACCAAATAGTGCAGATTCCTTGCTTCTGGGCCCACCTGCTGTCCTTCTGGTGGCCCAGTTACAGAGTGGCTCTTAGCCTGCGCAGTGTCAAGCTAGTGAGGTTATCTTATACAGCTGCTGCGTTTGCTCTGAAAGGAAACATTTCATGGCTTGTCAGCACTAAGGAGAAGTCTCGTTTGGGCTTAAACCAGTGTTGAGTCTGGATTATTATGTTCACTGGTTATAGTAGAATAGTCCTCTATTTTGTGCTATTGAGTTGTCTTAAAAATTTCCTGTTTAAAACAGCTACATTACTTGATTAAAACAATGTTAAAATTATGTTTTGTCTCAAGTTAAGTTTGTTTTGTAATGAGACCAAAGCATTGATGATTTGAGAGCTTTGCTTCAAATTTGTACTGGATGTTGTGCAGTTGGTCAGCTCTGTGCAGAGCTTGTTCGTTTCATTGGGTCACTGGCTTTCCTTTAGGTTTTCGGGTGTTCTGGCTGTAACTGAAAATCAGCTTCAGTTTTCTTAAAGTTAACAGGTGCTTACCAAAGGAATTCAGTGAAGGTTAGAATAGCATCAAGCTCTAAGAATGGAGTAGGTAAGACTTCTTTCTGAACAGGTCCTCGAGAGCAAGAGACGCGGCTTTTCCGTCCTTAGATTTTTCTCATCCAGTGCTTGCTTCTAGCCTTTTAACCATGGTGCCGTTCCTCCAGCCCCATTTTAATCTTTTGGCCACCAAAGTTCTAGAGCAGTTTGAGTACCAGAAGCTTTTCCCTATCCTAAATGTTTTTCCCACTTGAGGGGACAGTCTTGACTCTAATACCTATACATTGGCTCAAGGATCTATAAACAGCACTGTGTAGAGTGAGCAAGTAACTTAGTTTCTTACTGGCATGTGCATTAGTCCGACCTCATGAGCTTAGTTGGAAGCTAAGGTTTCGCTGTCCACCTGCAGTAAGGTTCTGTACTTAGGCCAGCGGAGGACTTTCTAGGAGTTCGCTCCCGGAGACTGGTTGTGGCCAGGAGGTGGACACCTTAGTTGTCTTTGGAGTAGCACGAGCTAGTTGGCTACAGAGTCGTCAAGACTTAGATTAGAAAGTTTGATGTTCTGGCCTTTTGAGTTTATGGAGGGACTGAGGCACTGGAGTTTAGGTTCAAGCCTGGTTCTTGTGGGGGCCTCCCTGTAGATCAAGGGGACTGTCTTGGAATGGGTGAGGGTGGTCACTGTTGCTTCAGTTGATAGCATTTGGCCTGGGTTGCTAGAGGAAGCTTGGGTCTTGCATGCTAGGACCTCCAGGTGACAGAGTAGCAGCCAAGGAGACTAAAAAAGGCCAGTATGTGGCTGAGAGGAAAGAGGAGTGAGAGCAATTACTGCCTTGAGTCTTGGCCTGGGGTGGCCCTTGGTACTTTGTAGGCTGTTGCCAGTGTTCCATCTGTAGCAGCACACTCAGCCAGGTCAGTGGCTGTGGGCAGGCATGTCTTCCTGAGAGTGTAACAGCTGCAGACAGCCATAGCCAGCTGGCACCCATTAAGCACAGGCCTGTCAGCGTTGTGAGCTGTGAAATTCCGCCTTCACTGCCATAGGGAGGTGAATGTAACCTGGCTCCCAGTGTGTCACCTGGGATAGTATCAGAAGCTAGCACACAGCCTTGTAGTTTCAGGAATTAAGCAAAAGGGGAAGCCTGCCCTCGCAGCTGGAGGCGTCCCAGGCAGGTGACCTGTCCCTTCAAGGGAACGATGCCGAGGAGAAATGGAAGGTGGGTGAGGTTGGTTCTGGGAATGGGTTCTTTGAAAATACAGGTCCCTCCTTGGAGGAAATGCTCTCAGACCCACAACTCATGCCCATGCCAATATTCCCATGGGTGGCCTTCAGGGATCTGTTGTCAGTGCTATGAAAGATGCAGAGGGTAGTAGTCAGGAAGACCTTTGTAGTCGTTTAAGAGTGGTTGTAGGTTGGTCTCAAGGGAATTTGGAACTGGCAGAGAATGGAGCCATCAACTGAAGGGGCCATCTGAAACTGAAATATGCTTGAAGTGGGGCAAGGAGCTATCTGCTTGGCCCAGTAGGTTCCTGAGTCCTCACTGCTTTCTGTAGTGCCTTTGGGAGGTAGGCCTTCTTGGGAAGTGACACCTTGGGCCTTTCTCTTTCTGTTGGTGCTTCCTAGCCACCATGAGGTGAGCAGTTTTATCTGTTTAAATGCTGTTCCCGCTGAGATGTTCTTTTTCACCACAGCCCCAAAAGAAAGCCATTGACTTGGACTGAAACTGGGCCAGACATTTTTCTTCTGTAAATTATCTCATTTTGTCACAGCAGCAGAAACATGACCATGCTGGGAGAAGGAATTTGTGGTGGGGATGCACTTAGAATGGGGTTGTGTGTAGTTGATCTTGGGGTAGGTTGGAGAGATGAATAGGCCCAGCTCTCACCCATAGGTGGTAGGATCTTTGATACCCCAGGTCTAAAAAGTTAGTCTTTGTAGTCCAGCCCTGGGCTGGCTTCAGTTGACAACAGTCCTGCCTTCACCACTAATTTTTGTTGCTGTGAAATCAAACCCAGGGTTTTAAACATGGCCACTGCTTTACCCCATAAGCTGTGCCCAATGCCCTGCCTCACCCCAGACTGCTCTGTACCAGGTGTTTCCAGGCCTGTGATGAGGCCAGTACCCAGAAGACCCTCAAGGTCAAGGCCGTGATCTCAGCACTCTGGGAGGCAGGGGTAGGTGACTTAACATCCACAACTTCATGGAGGGAAAGTTTGAAAGTTTTATTTTCGTTCAGTTTCAGAAGGTCACATTCCACTGGGGTAGGGGCCAGTGGTGGAGGCAGCTAGCTCCTCAACATCATAAACAGGAAGTCAAGTTCCACAGGAAGGGAGGAAATTGCATATGTCCTGGGTTTAAGGCCCCACCTTGCTCCTGTAATCTAACTGACATGCCTCTATAATCCACTGCACGCCCATAAGGCACCCCTCCAGACCAGGCCCTAATCTCTTAGTGCATGGTTCCACAGATAACCCATAACATCCAACTAAATGACTCATTCCAGATAGCAAAATAGCACTATGAAAACCTGGTTCTTATTTATGTAACAAGCTATTTACAAGAACATTAGGTAAAATAAAAGGGTCAGGTGTACAGTAAAAGGATGAAAAGGAATATTGCTCTCTGGTAGACTTGGAGTGACCAAACAGCACTTGGGGTCACATAAAAACGTTTATTATTTCAAAACATTTTAACAAAATTTTTTGGAATAAAGATGTATTTATACTGATGAAAGAATACATGATAAATGATAGTTCTAACTGGCTGCAGTGGCACATTCCTGTCCTAGTACTCTTGGCAGCTGAGGTAGGAGGATCACGAGTTTGAGACCAGTCCATCAATTGGGTGACTTTGGCAAGATCTTGTCTCGAAATTTAGAAAGGATTGGAATGTAGTGCACTGTGAAAGCCATGAGTTAGGTTTCTAGTGCCTGAAAGGGGCTGGCTCAGTGGTAGAGCCTTTTCTTAGCATGCACAAGGCCCTGGCTTCCACCTCCAGCACCACACGCAGAAGGGGAAGTTCTATGAATGCATCTCAGAAAGCCCTTAGAATGTAAAGCAAAAATTGGTGGCAGCACCACAGTGAGCAGAATGCCACAGAGCACCCACCGGAAGAGCTGGAATTAAAAAGGGAACACCAAATCTGATGAGCAGTGTGTAACCGGAATGCTTACATCCCATTAGTTGAGATGTAAAACAGCACCAATACTTTGGGAGGTTTCTGGCAGGTTTTTTTCATTTTTCTTAATTTTTTCCCACTATTTTTATTAATATACAAATGTAATACATAGTATTTACAATGAATTTGGGTGTTTCGTACATCTATGTATCATACCGACTTTACAACCCCTTCCCATTTACTGCCCTCCCACCCCTTCCCTGTCCTTTCCCCCGGCTCCGGCTATCACTTCGTATGGTTCCAAAGAATGTCTGTGTTCTGGGTTTTCCAAGTCAGAGAAAGCATTCAGTGTTTAACATAGTAATCTTCTGCACCTAAGTCATTTCACTTAAGTCACCACTCTACCCCAGCTTCCTATTCCTCTAATGGGTTCACAGTAGTTAGATCTTGATATCTCTTCTCTGAATCCAACCAACCCCTTTATTGGGATATTCACCAGAAGTTCTTTTTCATATTTTCCTATATCTTTGTTGTTATTGTTACACCTGGCCTTACCCTCCAGTTCACATTAGAAAATATAAGCATGTAGTTCAAAAGACTAGTTAATTTGGGAAAGAGAAAAAATAGATACATAAAATTCAATTGCCTTAGCAGAATACTGGAAGGTACATATTTGTACATTCACAAGGTTATCTTTACATCCTTATCCTTAGGATAAACTTTAGTGACCTGATAAGCGAATTGCTACAACAATACAAAGAAAACTATCACATTGCTACATTAAACGAAGTCAAATCTATACCACATAAATATACTTACAGTGACAGACATGAAGGCAAATTTAATTATTTCAGAATTTAACTTTCATATCTTACTCATATTTCACTGATTACTAACCTACTTTTTTCTCAGCTCCTTCTCCTCTAGCTGTTGTCACTTCTTCTCTGGGGTCATTGGTGTCGCTGGTCTCCCTTACACTGTCCAAGTTTCCTTTAAGTATGTTCTACAATACTGGTTCAGTGGCTGCAAATTCTTTTAAGCTGTCATGGAAAGTTTTAAGTTCTCCCTTTAAGTTAAAAGATGATTTTGCTGGCTATAGCAGTCTTGGTTGGCATTTATGCTCTCTTAGTGCTTGGATGACATTGCTCCAAGATCTCCTTGCTTTTAGAGTTTGGATTGAAAAATCTGCTGTTATCCTGATAGGCTTATCTTTGTAGGTCGCCTTCTGTTTTTCTCTTACCGCTTTTAGTATTTTCTCTTTGTGTTGGGTTTCTAGAATTTTAATTACGATTTGTCATGATGAGGGTCTCTTCTGATCCAAGTTGTTTGGTGTTGTTTTCATTTTTCTTAATTTTGAGGCCGAGTCCTGCGTTGTAGTCCAGACTGGTCCTGAAGTCATGGAGCCCAAACTAGCCTTAGACTCATGGCAATTCTGCCTCAGCCTCCGGATTGATGGGATTACAGGCGTACACCTAGTTTATGTGGTGCTGCAAATTCAATCCAGGGCCTATGCTTGTTAGGAAAGTACTTTAACCACTGTGCTATTACTCCAGTCTTCTGACAGTCGTGGCATATGCTGCTGTAATGACAGCTGTTCAGAAGGCTGAAGCAGAAGTGTTGCAAACTCAAGAGTCGCCAGGACTGCATAGTAAATTCGTGGCCAGCCTGGAGTGTGCAGTGAGACCCTGTCTCAAAAAACAAAACAAAACAAAAAGCAGAAGTTCAAGGAAGGGGCTGGAGGAATAGCATAGTTTTTAGAGTGCTTGCCTAGCAAGCACAAGACCCTGGGTTGGTTCCCCACCACTGCGTAAACTGGGCGTGGTGGTGCATGCCTGTAATCTCAGCACTCGGGGAGGCTGAGGCAGGATTGCCATGAGTTTGGAGGGCAGCCTGGGCCATGTAGGTCCAGGACCAACCTGAACTACCAGAGTGAGACCTTGCCTCAAAAAACAACAGAGTTCAAGGAAGGATCATTAGGCTGACTTCTGGTTCTATCCATTTATTTATTTTTGATACAGGGACTCGCTCTGCACTCCAGCCTGGTCCTAAACTGTGGGACCCTGACTAGGCCTGGGATGGTTGTAGGTAGCAGTGGCTCAAGCCCCGATAAGCTCGATGCTGGAGACAAGACCAGCAGGCTTGGAGCCACTCCCTCTTACCTCAGACCCAGGATGGGCCACAGCTCATCATACCCAAGTTCCTAAGTTCGAGCTTCCAGACCCTCACCAGAAATCACGTCAGGTTTCACAAGGTCTGCCGTGCAAATTAGGCTACTTTCAGACTCCAAATCACGCCAATCAGTGTATGACCCTCGCCCTGTTGCCTGGCTGACCCTCCTCCCTTAAAGTGCTTATAAGCCTGGCCCTCACCTCCAATAAACACCAATTCAGCCTGCTGGATGTGATTCAGTTGTGCTCACACTGCTCGAGACCCTGTCCTCCCAGACTTCGCTGGTCTGGTCGCCTGTGGCCAGTGGTGGCCAGGAACCCCCGGACCCCGACACTAAGCTTCCTATGGATCCCAGGCTTGAGCGCTCATCGAGTCTCTTCCTCAGCTTCCAAGTGCTGGGGTTGCAGGCTTGCACCATTATACACAGCCTTATGTGGTGCTGGGAAACCAACTCAGGGCCTTGTGCTTGCAAGGCAAGTGCTTTAGCTGCGGTGCCACTTCTCCAGCCCCTTGGTTGGTTGGTTTGTTTTTGAGGCTGGTCCTGAACTCATTACAGGCATGTGCCACCATGCATGGTAACTTTTAAATGGTGCTGTGGAGTTGAACCCAGGACCTTGTATGTGCTAGACAAGCGCTGTAACCCCTGAGCCATACCCCACCCCAAAAGCTGATTTTCTTTTTTTCCTGGTCGTGAGTTCACTCTATAGCTCAGGCTAACCTCAAACACAGCACGATCCTTCAGCTTTAGCCTCCTGAATGCCGAGATTATAGGCATGTTCTGCCACACCTGACTTACATGGTGCTGGGGAATCAGACTCAGGATCTTGTGCTTGCGTGGCAAATGCTCTTAACAGCTGAGCTGTGACTCCAGGTCCCAAAAGCTGATTTTCCACCCCCCACACACATTTTATTGATATGTATACGTGCAAAATTCAAGGTTTACAGTGAGGTTGGGCATTTTGTGTACATTCGTATCTTGTCAAGGTGACGAGGGCTTTCCCACTCTCCTTATGTCCCTCCCCCTACCCACCCGCCCTCCTCCCCCACCCTGCCCCGCCTCTTTCACTTTGTCTTTCCTCTTAAGTTCCAAAGGAGTTGTGATCTGGGTCTCTCTTGTCAGAGAGACCGTTCAATGTTTCACCTGCCAAACGCTGATTTCTTAACAGCCAGAATGGAAGGCAGAAGACAACTTCCGTTGTGATGAGGTGGGATTGGGGGGAAGTGTTTCCATGAAAATATCTTTCAGGGAAAAGAGGAAAATGAGGCTGGCTGGCTGACTCGCTTTCCGTCCTTTTTTTCTTTTTGCGGTACTGAAGGGAACCCAGGGCTTTCACTGAGCTACATCCCCATCCCATTTTCATTTTTTGATTTTGAGACAGTTCTTGCTAAATTATTACGTTGCCCAGGCTGAGCTCAGATTCTCAAAACTTCTGCCTCTGCCTCCCAGGGTGCTGGGATTCCAAGCCTGAGCTACTGGCCCCAGCACTGAGCGCTTCCCACAGCAGAGCAGAGCAACTCAGGGAGTCTTAAAGGCCCCTCCACTGCAGAAGGAAGATCCCAGACAGAAGGACTAAGACCTGAGGAGACAAGTGTGGGGACAAAGCTGGTGGAGCAACAGTTCAGATAATGATTTGTGGGTGCTCAGATCAGGGGCCACAATAAGCAGACCCAGGCTTCCATTCAGGGACCTCAGCTTGGGATGGGCTTGTGAGGGTCACTCATGGTCTGACAGAACAAGGGGCCCTGGTGACCCAGATTGAGGGGGCGCTCTGGCACTGGGATGCCATTCACTGGGACTGCATCTCGGGCATTGCATATGAGTTCCCGCCCTAGAGAGGGGAGGTATAGCCTTCAAAAGGGACATTTCTGCAGTTGAGGTTCCAGGTGGATTAATTTGTTTCAGTTACAGACAGAAGACTTCAGGAGGATAATGGCTTTATCATGGGGGCTCTGGGACTGAGTGGTGTGGGTGGCACTTTATAGTATGCCTATGTGGAATTGATAAAGAGGAACATTTACATATTTATTTTTGAGGCAGGGTCTTGCTTTGCAGTCCAGGCTGGTCCTGAGATCAACTATGAAGGTCAGGCTGGCCTCAAACTCATGGCAGTCCTCCTGCCTCAGCCTCCCAAGTGCTAAGATTACAGGCATGCACACCACCCCCAGCTTTCTAGGGTGCTGGGGAATCAAACTCAGGGTCATGAGCTTGCTAGGCAAGTGCTGTAACCATTGACCTCTTTTTCCAGCCCAGAACATTTAAAAAACAAAACAAGGAAGGGGTTGAAGGAATGGCTCAGCGGTTAAAGCGCTTACCTAGCAAGTGGTAAGTACCCTAGTTC
Organism: Ctenodactylus gundi; assembly: GCA_004027205.1. Classification (NCBI taxonomy): domain Eukaryota; kingdom Metazoa; phylum Chordata; class Mammalia; order Rodentia; family Ctenodactylidae; genus Ctenodactylus; species Ctenodactylus gundi. Next base: position 542,643 of record PVKB01000560.1, on the reverse strand, counting down.
GATTCCCCAGCACCACGAGAGGCTGAGACAGGAGGATTACCGTGAGTCCAAGGCCAGCCTGGGCTCCGAAGTGAGTTCAGGACCAGCCTGGACCACAGAGTGAGACCCTGCCTCAAAAAACAAAACAAAACAAAAACAAGGAAACTGGAGGCATAGCTCAGCCATCAGAGTGCTCACCTAGCAAGCACAAGGCCCTGGATTCGATTCGCTAGCACCACGTAAACTTGGTGTGGTAGAGCACACCTGTAATCCCAGCTCTTGGGAGGCTGAAGCAGAAAAACGTCCATGTGTCAAAGCAAGACTCTGTCCAAAAAAAAAGCTGAAGTAATCCTGTGCAATAAGACAGGCAGGTGGCATTACAATTTCAGACATGAAGTTACATATTACAAAGCACCAGTGATAAAACTGTATGGTATTGGCACAAAAACAGTTAAGTTGACCCGTGAAACAGAACTGAGGGTGCAGAGACAACTTCAGACAGCCTCAGCTATCTGATCTTTGACAAAAGGGCCAAAAACATACCCTGGAAAAAAGGATAGCCTCTTCAGTACATGGTGCAAGGAGAATTAGTTACCCCGTGCAGAAGAATGAACCGGGACACATACCTACTACCACATTCCCAAGCCAAATCAAGGTGGATAGAAAACCAAGATATTAAAATGGAAACAACCTCCTGGAGGAAAAAATAGGTAAAAATATTGAAGACAGGTTTGAGCAAAGACTTCCTCAAAAGGACACTGGAAGGCTGACGATATAGTCTGGTAAAGTGCTTGCCTGGAACATACAAGGCCCTGGGGTCAATACCTGGCACCAAAAGAGAAAAAAAGAGCCCCTCCCAAAAAAAGAACATTGGATGCAGAAATAATGCCCAGAATCAACAAATGAGAGTGTATCAAATTATTCATGGTGAAGAAAACAACAGTGAAGAGAAAAATGACAGAATGGGAAAAAAATTTTTTAATAACTATAACTTAAGCAGGAGGCTAATAACTAGAATATACAAAGAACTGAAAAAAGAGCTCCCCCCCCCCCGTCAAAATCAAAGACCCACTGAAAATGGGCAGTTGAATAAATTGTCCTCAGATGAAGATGTAGGCGTGGCCAGCGAATACATGAAAAGATGCTCCCTGTTCTCAGCTGTTGCTGAAAAGCAAATCACAACGACGTTGAGGTAGCATCTTACCTCAGTGAGAATGGCGTATACCAAGGACTCAGTGGCCATAGGTAACTGACGAGGTTGCAGGAAAAGGAAACTTCACACTGCTGGCAGTAGGACTAAACTGGAACAAGCATATGGAAAGCTGTATGGCGATTTCTCAAAAGGCTGAAAATAAATACTCCACCTGACCCAGTGATCTCTCTTCTGGTTATCTTTCAAAAAGCATTAAAAGCATCATGTGATAGAGATACGTGTATACCTGTGTTCATAACAGCACAACTAACTAGCTAAAATTGTGGACGACCCTGAAATTGCCATCAGTAGGTGAACGGATGCAAAAATGTGGTATGTGTATGCAGAGCAGTACTGTTCTTCCATGAAGACAGGCGCCTTTGAGACATTTGTAGGTAAATGTGGGACACAACTTGAGACCGTCTTGTTTAGTGAAGTGACTCACTAGCTCAGGTTAAATACTGCATGGTTTCTGTAATACAAGAAACTCAAGATACAGATAAGTAATAAAGTCCAATGAACATTTGGGACTGGGGAGATGACGGAGGGGATGAGAGGGTGAAAAAGGAGGGAGAGGATGCTTGAGAAATGGCACAGTGGTTAAAGCACTGGTCTTGCAAGCCCGGGGCCCTGAGTTCAATTCCCCAGCACCATATAGAGCTGGGCGTGGCAGGTGCATGTCTATAATCCTGAACTCACTATGTACCCCAGGCTGGGTTCAAATCCATGGCAATCCTACTTCAGCCTCCTCTGTGCTGGGATTACAGGTGTGTGCCGGCGCTCCCAGTTTTGTTGCTGGGGAACTGAACTCCGGGCCTTCCTCTAGCTTGGCCAGAGTGTCAGCCACTGGGCTGTCCCCCCAGCCCTGCCTTCCTTTTTCACAGGCATGAAGGGCAACTCATTGAACTCCTCTGCGTGTGCATTTTTTACACATCCTAGTCCTTCATTGTTTGCCTCTGCAGAGGGAAGAGGGGGAACATAAGGGGTGAAATAGGGCTGGAGGAATAGCTCAGCGGTTAAAGCACTTGCCTAGCAAGTGCTATGTCAAGTGTTAAGTACCAGAGTTCGATTCCCCAGCACCACATAAGCTGGGCGTGGTGACACACACCTGTCATCCCAGCACTCGGGAGGCTGAGGCAGGGGGAGTGCCATGAGTATAAGGCCAGCCTGGGCTATAGAGCAAGACTCTGTCTCAAAAAAAAGAAAAAGAAAAGAAAAAAGAAAGGGGTGAAATAGTTCCTTTCTCTTTAGACCTCCGAGAAGCTACTTTAGCCAGTAAGATTGCAGCGGTGACCGCCATGTGCGTGCACTTCTGAGGCAGAAACAACAGCTGCTGACAACACACATCCCCAATATTTGGAGGACAAGGCCCTATGCCCAGTCTTACCGCTGCAAGGACCCCGGGACCCATGGCATGGCTATAGATACAGGCCAGAGGGGCCAGGGGACAGGCAGACAACACAGAGCAAAGACAGAAACTGTCAGTGGCCAGGATTCACCATCCCAGCTGCTGTCCCCTCCCAACGTCATGTGTGAGTTTAATTGCTGTTGTGAGTTGCGATGGTATTTCGGCATGGGAACGTTAAGGCTGTGAGGGCAGAGCGAAGGAATCGGTGCCCTTATCGCACAAGCGTGTTACTGTGGTACGAATGTGTGTTCACTGTGGGGTACAGCCTCTGCCGTTTGTTGCCCTTTGCCCTGGGACAGCGCAGCCAGGAGGCCCTCGGTGGTGCTGGGTCCTCGCTCGTGGATCTCCCAGCCTCCAGAGCCCCGAAGCACTGTGTTTCTTTTTTTCCATCCCAGATTATTCTCTTCGTTACTCCGTAGTCCCGATACATAATAATCGCGTGCAGTTGGCGGGATTGAGCCATTCCTTCTCTCGCTTCTCCTTTGCCCTCTCCGTCCCCACACGCCTCCCCCTTTCCGCGCACTCTCACCCTCTTCCCTGCTGTCACGCATGAGCGTTGCTTTTTTACTGGTTTTTACTGTATTTTCTGTGCCTGATTATCTGGCTAAGCTCGGTGTCCTCAGAGTGTGTCCATTATCCTGCAGGTGGCTCACATTTATCTGTCTTTTGGGCAGAATAGTACTCCGTTGTGTGTATGTACCGCACCTTTTCTGTCCATTCATCTGTGGGGGTTTTTTGTTTGTTTTGTTTGAGACAGCCCAGGCTGGTCCTGAACTCACTATGGAGCCCAGGCTGGCCTTGGATTTACAGCAATCCTCCTGCCTCAGCCTCCCGTGTGCTGGGATTACAGGCGTGCGCCACCATGCCCAGCTGCATTCCTCTGTTGATGGACATACCAGCTCCTTTGAAGATTTAGCTATTATGAATTGTGCTGCTGTGAACCTGGGAATGCACGCATCACTGTTGCCAGGTGTTACGACCATTGAAGGGATTATGTCAATTTCATGGGATTAGGGTGGAGCTTTTGATGTATGTGATTGACATGTGAGCCATAAACTAAGGGATGAACACCCATCCATAGCTCAATGGTTAAAGCGTTTCCTTAGCAAGCGCAAGGCCCTGGGTCAGTTCCCCAGTAGCACATGTGCTGCACATGGTGGCACACATTTGTAATTCCAGCACTCAGGAGGCCGAAGCAAGAGGATTGCCAAGAGTTTGAGGCCATCCTGGGCTCAAGAGTGGTGGTGCTAGTGAGTTCAGAACCAGCCTGGGCTACAGAGTGAGTCCCTGCCTCAAAAAAAAAAAAAAAAAGAAAGAAAGAAAAAGAAAAAGAAAAAGGAAATACATAAGCAGTTAATAAGCACATGGGAATATCACTGTTAGCCATCAGGAGAGTTCAAGTCAAGACCACAGGGGATGGCATTTCACACCTACTAGGGCAGAGTGCCAGGCCACACAACATACACCAAAAGAGAGCCTCGTAAATCCCTAGAAGCTGTGTGTTACATGACGAAAGGCTGGCTCAGGTGAAGGACCTTTGGAGCAAGAACCTATTCTAAGCTCTCTTAGCGAGAGCTCAATGTAATCACATTGTATCCTTACATGAAAGCAGCAGACGGGGCTCAGAGACACACAGAAAGGACTTGTGAAGACAGAGGCTGAAAGCCAGGCCTGGTAGCACAGGCCTGTAATTCCAGCACTCTGAGAGGCTGAGGCAGGAGGATTATAAGTTCAGGGCCCATGCTGGGCAACTTGATGTGAGACTCTCAATTTGAAAATAAAAAATATTCTGGGAGTTTGATTCCCCAGCACCACCTAAACCAGGCATGGTGGCACATGTCTGTTATCCCAGCACTCCAGAGGCTGAGGCAGGAGGCCTGCTGTGAGTTTGAGGCCAGCCTGGGCGCCTGGGCTACATAGTGAGCTCAGGACCAACCTGGGCTACAGAGAGAAACTGTGTCAAAAACAAAATGTGATGGAGATCTAGCTCAGTGCGAAGGCACTGGACTCAATCCCCAGTGCCACAAAAAACAACAAACAAACAAAAGCCCTCCAAAATTGGAGCGATGCAGCCACAAAGAATGCCAATAACCGGCCAGAGACCGGAGCCTCTGGAGGGCGCAGGCCTTGCTGAGGTCTCGTTTGGAACATGTAGCCTCCGGCACTGAGAGGGTAACTCTCCACTGAGCCACCTGTTCCCGGTAACTGGGTCACGTAGCCATAGGACGTAAATCCAGATGACCACAATAAAACAGGTAGCCAAGGGTGGTGGTGCACGCCTGTCATTCCAGCACTGTGGGAGGCTGAGGCAGGAAGATTGCAAGGTCAAACCTGGCCTGGGCAATTTAGCAAGATCCCGTCTCAGAATAAAAGTAAAAGGGTCTGGAGATATTGTTCAGTGTAAAGGCCCTGCATTCAATCCTCATTTCCAAGTATTGGACAAAAAGAGAAGAGACAATTTGGAACACTTGTGCACACATACCGCTAGTGGATTGTAAAATGGATTACGGTTTTGGGAAACAGGCTGGCAGGCCAGGCCGAGTGGCTCAGGTCGATAACATATTTTGAGAGGCTGAAGCAGGAGGATTCAAGTTCAAGCCTAGCCTGGGTAATTTAGCAAATTAGCAAGACCCTGCCTTCAAATGAGTAATGAAAAGAAGCTGGAGAGGGTTGGAGGAACAGCTCAGCCATCAAAGCACTTGTCTGGACAGATTAAGGCCCTGAGTTCAGTTACCCAGCATCCTGTCATCCAGGCGTGGTGGTGCACACCTGTAATCCCAGCACTCGGGAGGCTGAGACGCGAGGACTGCCATGTGTTTGGAGCCAACCTGGGCTACACAGTGAGGTCAAGACCAGCCTGGGCTACAGAGTGAGACCCTGCCTCAAAAAGAAAAAAAAAAAACAAACACTAACCCAACATTTTTTATTCTTGTCATTTTTTGTTGGTTTTTTTGTTTGTTCTTTTTTTAAAAAAAAAACTTTTATTCTTTGTTTAAAAAAAGCCACATTTATTCAGCGTCATGATCAGACTTACATTAGCAATCAACAGCATGGGTAAAAAAAGTCTACGTTAGACCCTTTGTTGCAATGCTTCCCACTTTCCACAGAACAGAAACTACAATGACCTGTTACAGTTAGTCACAAATGCAGCCCTCAGCTGGTTTTCTTGCCCCTACACATGAGTATTGTCTAAACCATGTGTTCTTCCTAGGGCCTAGGCCCTGCGCCGCTGTGCTTGGCTGAGTTCGCAAATCTGTTGCAGCCTGTAGCTTTCTTGTCACTTCTCTGGCTGTCCTCTGCTAAGCTTTGCTTCCCGGCCGTAACTAAAACCTTCCGCCACTGCCACAGCCACCTTGCTTTCCTGGTTTGGCAAAGTCTTGGCCTCCATAAGGTCCAGAGCTTCTGCCTCCAACATTTTCTCCTCTCGTGGGTCCAAAATTTGAAGACGGATTGTTGTAATCGCCAAAATCACTGTAGCTTCACCAGTTCCAAAGCTGCTTCCCTTATTGCCAAATCCACAGCAGCCATCCCAGTGCCGCCGTGTGCACCACCACCGTGGCTACTGCCAAAGCCACCTCGACCCCTGAAGTTCACTGCTAGACCAAAATCGTCGCTGCCACCAAAACCACCTCCACGGCCACCACCAAAATTTCCAGAACCACCCGGACCTCTCTGGCTTGAGGGAGCACTAGCCGTGTCTTGCTTCGACAGGGCTCTCCGCACCTCGCCGTGGTGGCCCCTCGTGGTATGGCGTGTCTGCACACTCAGAGCCACGGTCGTCCGAGATTGCAACAGCAGAGCCCCTTTTCTTCCCACTGCCTCCACCAGTCGTGATTTCAATCGCCTCAATTTTCCCACAGTGCTCCCAATAACGCCGTAGGTGCTGTTCCGCGGGTCCTCTCCGCTGCCCCCAGCAAGGATCCTCGCAGTCGGGCGGGCGGGCACCTGGTCGCTGAGAATCCGCTCCGGAGGCAGCTCTCTCCGGTTCCACCGCTCTCCCATCGCCCTGTGTGGCCTTGCGGCGCGGCCGCATCCAGCTCGTCCGCAGTGGCCTACGTGAGACACCCAAAGCCCCCGCACCTCGGGCGGGCACAGTCCGTGGGAGCTCCCCAGTGCTCAGATCGGCTTCTCAGGCTCTCGTCCGTCCTTTCAAAACTCCGTCGTGTGATGCAGAGCTTCAGCAGCTGTTCGGGCTCCTTCGGGGACGCGAGGGCAGCCGTAGCGATGCGTCCGCGGCGGCGCCCAGGAGCAGACAAAAGCTAAACCATTTCATTCTTACGGCCTATTTTACCTAACCTGACTCTATGGTTAAAATGGCTTTTTGCTAGATGGTTATTGGAATTAGTTTGGGTTCTTCCAAGACAGAATTTACAGATCTTATCACAAACAGGTCCACGAGGAAGGCTTACAAATCCAAGGATGGGGCGGCCCAGGATGGCTGCTCAGCCCCGAGGTAGGTCTCCCGGCCGGGCCTGCAGGACGCCCCGAGGTGGGAGTCGGCTGCGGATCTCCGGCGAAGACGGAAGCCTGAACATGGGCGCCTGGAGAGAGGCGACGGGCAGACAGGCGCAAGTCCAGACGGGAGCGAATCTGTGCTGGCGATCGGGGCGCGTAGCCAATCAGCGTCCGCAGACAGCCGGGAAGGCGAGCGCTTTCCGGGGGAAGAAGCTGCGCCGATCGGCCGCTTCCTCCCTTTTCTACCCTTGGAGTTCCGGTTGGCCCGCCCACATCTGGGTGGGGCTCTTCTCTCATTGGCCAGCCCGTATGACACTCTAATCCAGACCCGTTCTTGATCTCCAATCTCGGGTGGTTCACAACTCCTAATCCTAGTGGAGGTGTGGCTCCTAATTCCCTCAAATCGACACAATCTTTTCATGGGTCACAGTTATATTTTAATTTATTTTAATTGATTTTTTTTGAGACAGAGTCTCACTCTGTAGCCCAGGCTGGTCCTGAACTATGTAGCCCAGGCTAGGCTTGGTCTGAGTACAATCTGCCTGCCTCAGCCTCCCCAGAGCTGGGATTAGAGGCGTGCACCCCCACACCCAGATTTATGTGGTGTTGGGGAATCAACTCAGGGCCTTGTGCTTGCAAGGCAAGCGCTTTAGACCGCTGTGCCATTCGTCCAGCCCCTTTTATTTTTGCTTTGGGGATTGATTCTTCCTGCGCAGCCCAAGCTGGCCTGCCTTGAACCCGCAATCCTGTTTCAGTACCCCAAGAGCTAGGATTACAGGTGTGCATCACCACACTCGCTACTTTGGTTATTGCTAGTATTTGTGTGATATAGCCTTTTCTATACTTTCATTTGGGTTTTTCTTTGTGTCGTTAGGGTTTTGGTGTGTCTCATAGTACCATGAAGGTGAAATTTCATCTTTTAAAAGCTGTAATGTAAGCTGGGCCTGGTGGTACAGGTTGTAGTCTCAGCACCTTGGGAGGCTGAGGCAGGAAGGCCACAAGTACAAGCCGAACCTGGGCGACTTAGTGACTTTGCAAGACCCTGTCTGAAAATCAAAAATAGGGACAGCCCACATTCCAGGTCCCCCTTCTGACGAGCAGAAGCTTTCCCCTCTCCCTTTACCTTTCTCTCCTCCTCCTTTCCAGGTAAAGTGTTCTCTTCACAAAAATCAACCCATCAATAAAATAAAAATGGTCTGGCGACACAGTTCGAGACAAAGGCCCTATGCTTGATTCCCTGACCCATAAATAAATAAGACTCTAATATAATAATCACATTCTCTCAACCACTTAACTGGTCAGTTTTTTCAATTTTTCTTATTATATTTAATGCACATTTGAATCAGTTCTGGGGCTGGGGGAATAGCTCAGCATTTAAATACTTGCTTTGCAGGCTCAAGGCCCTGGGTTCAATTCCTCAGCACCACATAAACTGAGCTTGGTGGCACATGCCTGTAATCTCAGCACTTGGGAGGCTGAGGCAGGAAGACTGCGGTGAGTTCGAGGTCAGCCTAGGCTATGTAGTGAGATCAGGACAAACCTGGACCATACAGTGAGACCCTGTCTCAGAAAAAATTAGTTCTACCATCTTATTTATGTGTATTTTTCTGAATTTTAGGGTCTAGCTTTGTTTTGTGCTACCGAGGATCCCACCCAAGGCCTTCACACTGGGCTACATCCCCAGCTTATTTATTTATTTGTTTACTTTTGAAAGAAATGTTTGAGACAGGGTCTCACTGTAGTCCAGGATGGTCCTGAACTCGGTATGTAGCCTAGTTTAGCCACAAACTCATGACAATCTTCCTGCCTCAGCTTTCCAAGTGCTAGGATTACAGGTTTGAGGCACCAAGCCTTGTTTAAGTGGTGCTGGGGAACTTGAACTCAGGGTCTTGGCAAATGCTCTAACTTAGCTCTGCCCCATCCTCATTTTTAGTTTTTATTCTGAGACAGGGCATCTCTAAGTTGCTAAATTGCCCAGGCTGTGCCTGAACTTGCAGTCCTCCTGCCTCAGCCTCCCAGAGTGCTGAGATTATAGGTCTGCAGCCCTGTGCAGGCTTATTATCTGTCTCTTCATACCAGCCATCTCCGTGGGTGTGACATGCACCTCCCTGTGGTTTAGACCTGGATTTTCCTGGCGGCTCATGTCGAGCGTCATTTATGCGTGTTTCATGGCCATGGGTGTATCTCCTTCATAATAGTATCCATCCAGATCTCTCATCCATTTTAAATGGCTTTTTGGTGTTATTATTTGTGTGATATCGGGGACCACTCCCACGGCCTTCACACTGAGCTACATCCTCAGCCTATTTTTTTCTTTTTTAGTTTTGCTCTTGAGACAGGATCTTGCTAAGTTGCCCAGGCTGGTCTTAAGCTATCCTCCTGCCTCAGCCTCCCCAGAAGCTGGGATTGTAGGCCTGTACTACCACACCCAGATTCTTATTTTTTTAAGTGTCCTATGAAGCACAGACTTTTATCCTTCTATAGTGTCTTCTTTACCTAGTTGTTGTGATGCTTGTGTTTTGTTGTCTTGCCTGAGAAGCCATTCCCTCTATTTTTTCCAAGAGTTTTGTTCTAATTTTTGGTCTGACGTTTCAGTCCTGGTGCGTTGAGTTTTGCGCACAGTTTGATGTGGGTCCTGCTTCATTCTCTGCCGTGTCCTGGTTGTCTCAGCCCGCTTTTCCCTGGGAACTGCCTTCACACATTCAATGAAAATCAGTGGACAACAGTGAGGGCGTCGGCTCTCACCCCGCATCCGGTCCACTGACTTACGAGTCCGTTTTCGTGCCAGTACCATATGGTCTCAATTACGGCAGCTTTCCACCAAGTTTTGAAACCAGGAAGTGTGAGTCCTTCCTCTGTGTTTTTATTTTGTTCTTCAAGATCCTTCTGGCAGGCTGTAGGAACAGCACAGCAGTGAAAGCACTTGTCTAGCATGTGCTTAGGCGCTGGGTCAAGCTCCCCAGTACCACATAAACCAGGCATGGAGACACACACCTGTAATCCTAGTACTTGGGAGGCTGAGACAGGAAGATTGCTGCCTGTTTGAGGCTAGCCTGGGCTACATAGTAAGTTTAGGACCAGCCTAGACTACAGACTGAGACTGTCTCAAAACAAAACAGAACAAAATAATCAAACAAAAACCCCAAAGATTCTCCTGCCTATCCTGAATCTTTTGCATTACTGTATGAAATTTATTTATTTTTTTCTTGCTTTAACCATTGAGCTATTCCTCCAGCCCCTTCATTTATTTTTTGACACAGGCTCTCAGTCTGTAGTCCGAGATCGTTCTGGATTCACTGTGGAGCCCAGGCTAGCCTTGAACACACAGAAATCTTCCTGCCTCAGGGTCCTGAGTGCTGGGATTTTAGGCATACATCACCATGCCTGGTTTGTATGGTGCTGAGAAATCAAACCCAGGGCCGTGAGCTTGGTAGGCAAGTGCTTCAACTGCTTAGCTGTGCTCTCAGCTTCACCATATGAATCTTTTTCTTTTTCTTTTCTTTTTGAGACAAGGTCTCACTCTGTAGCCCAGAGCTGGCCTTGGACTCAGGACAATCCATCTGCTGCAGGCTCCCAAGTGCTGGGGTTACCAGCTTGCACCACCACATCCAGCTTTTATGTGGTGCTGGGAAATCGAACTCAGGGCCTTGCTCTTGCTAGGCAAGTGCTTTAACTACTGTGCCATTCCTCCAGCCCCATATGAATTTTAGAATCATCTGTGAATGTTCATAAGTAAATCAACCTGGATTTTGATAAGAATTGCATTAAATCTGTAGGTGAATTTAGGGAGTACAGCTGTTTTATCAATATTATGTCTTGAAACTAGGTACAGTGATACTTGCTTTTAATCCTACCTATTCAAGAGACTGAGGCAGGAGACTCGGGAGTGGATCAGTTAAAGCACTTGCCTAACAAACACAAGGCCTTGGCTTGGATTCTCCAGCACCATACAAACCAAGAATGGTGGCTTATGCCTGTAATCACAGCACTCTGGAGGCTGAGGCTGGAGGGTTGCCACGAGTCCAAGGCCAGCATGGCTCCATAGTGAGTTTAGGATGAGCCTGGGCTCCAGAGCAAGACTCTGTCTCAAATAAACAAAAACCAAAACCAAAACTGGCAATATAGTGAGATCCAGTCACAAAATAAAAGAAGTCTGGGATTGTAGATCAACACTCCCTGGGCTCAATCTCCAGCACCACAAGGAAGAAAAACAAGGCTGGGAGTGTAGCTCAGTGGTTGTTGCACTTGCCTAGCAAGCACAGGCCTTGGGTTGAATTCCTCAGCACCACGCAAACTGGGTTTGGTGGTACATGCCTGTAATCCCAGCATTTGGGAGGCGGAGGCAGGAAGCGTGTCATGAGTTCGAGTCCAACCCGGGTTACACAGTGAGTTCAGGACTAGCCTGGACTATAGAACTAGACCCTGTTCTCAAAGAAAGAAAAACAAAACAAAAATCGCTTGGCCTGGTGGTGCAGTCCTGCAATCCCAGCACTCTGAGAGGCTGAGGCAGAAGGATCACAAGTTTGAGCCCAGCCTGGGCAATTTAGCAACTTAGTCAACCTGTCTCAAAATAAAAATGAAAACGAGATGGGGAACATAGCTCTGGGCAAAGACCCTGGGGTGAGGGTCCCAGTGCAGGACGGAAGATCGCCGGCACAGACAGAATCCTGTGGAGGTTGGTCTGCTCCTTGGGGTTCTGTTGTTTCTAGTATGCTTGTTTGGTTGGTTGCCTTAGATCAAGATGGGAGCGTTTGCTTTTCAAAATATCTTTTGGGCTGTGCCGGCTACAGAAGCCAGTTCCTCTTATTAATATTCAAAGGTGTCAATTATTCAGGCACTCCGCACATTACACACCCCGAGTCATCCATTCTCCCGCCCTCATTCTGAAAGGAGGCTTTGAGCTGGGCCACCCCATGGGCAAGGCGTGTAGGTGGACTCAGGGCTGACTCAGAGGGCCAGCCCTGGACAGCTCACAGCTGAGGTCATACTGCGGGAGAGGCGCCCCAGAGCCCAGGGAACAGAATCATGTTCTGACGCCGCCTCTCCTGTGAGGTCAGGGGTTTATCGAGATGAAAGGCTGCACCTATGAGGGTTTTGCTCTTTCAACTCTGTCCTTGTCCTTTTTTTTTGAGACAGGATCTCACTCTGTAACCCAGGCTGGTCCTGAACTCTGCAATCCTGCCGTCTCAGCCTCTGGAGTGCTGAAATTACAGACGTGCGCCACCACACCTGGCTTATGTGGTGCTGGGGAATTGAACTCAGGTACTTAGTGCTAGGCAAGCACTTTAATCTCTGAGCCATTCCTCCAGCCGCTGTCCCTGTCCTTGACTTGAAATCACGCTGGGAACAAGGGTGGTCCGAACATCATTGCGACTGCCAGCGTGTGCTGAGCGGTGAGATGTGAGGTCAGACCCACTGCATGGGATCAGTCCATGAGGCCGAGGCAAGGCCCGGGCCAGCTGGCACGCAGGCAGGCGGAACCTCACCTGCGGACACCGTGTCTCCCTGTTTCTGATAGGGACTCACAGGAAGGGGACATGGTCAGGCTGTTGTTAGTTGTTCCCCCAAGTGCTGACTTTGTGGTTCCGATCAAGGCTGGGGGTCCAGCTCAGTGGGAGAGCACTTGCCTGGCCTGTGCAAGGCCTTAGCTTCCATTCTTAGCACCTCCAAAAAATTACATTAAATTTATTACCATTGTGAAGAATTGCCTGCTTCTTCTTGAAAACCATAAAAGAGGAGGAGTGGCACACTGGTTAGAGTACTTGCCTAGCAAGTACAAGGCCCTGAGTTCAGTTCCCCAGCTCCACATAAGCCTGGTGTGGTGGTGCACACCTGCAATCCCAGCAGTCATGAGGCTGAGGCAGTTGAGGACAGCCTGGGCAGTGTAATGAGTTCAGGATTAGCCTGGGCTACAGAGCAAGGCCCTGTCTTAAATAAGAAAGCCAAAACCGTAAAGACGTGCTGGGCCAGTGGCACAGGCTTGTAGTCCCAGCACTCTGGGAGGCTGAGGCAGGAGCGTTGCAAGTTTGAGCAACTTAGCGACTTGCCAAGACCTTTTCTCAAAATAAAAAACGAGTTGGCAGGCGGGAGGCGGAGGGCGTAGCTCGGGGATTAAAGCACTCAAATAGCAAGCACGAGGCCCGAGGTTTGATGCTCCAGCACCGCAGAAAGTGGAGCTGGGCGTGGCGGCCCACAGCTGAGGCCGAGGCAGGAGGATGGCTGTGAGTTTGGAGCCAGCCTGGGCTCCATAGTGAGTTCAGGATCAGCCTGGACTTCAGCACAAGGCTCTGTCTCCAGAAATAAAAACAAAATGAAATGCCACATAGTTTAACCAGGTTGTCCTCCCTGTGTTGCTGCACCAGGTTGGTGGCCTTTGGCAGGTTTGTCCCCCCCCCC